>JAVYIG010013056.1:0-49575 GCA_035222895.1 Strongylocentrotus droebachiensis | reverse complement strand
ATTCACCGACTAGCTGAGTCGTTGCAAAATTTTCCTCAAAAACTGGACCAAAATAAAAATTAAAAAACATTGTATGGAAAGGTATCAGCGAAAGTCACTATGGTACAGACATCGCGGAGCTGTAAATACGCTGTTCTACGAATTTCATGTTAGAGAAAACTTGACATGTTTTATGAAAAAGTACAATTATAATGAATAATATGAAAGTACCAAAAAACAGGAGCAATGGATAATGATAGTAAATACTTTGGAAATACCCTCAAGTCCACTACTTTTAATTAGTGGCAGGGAAAGGCAATTTTAGGCTTGAAAAGACGTCTACCAGGTTTAATACCGGAAAGAACAGGTCTAAATAACGAGCCAACATGAACATGGCGTGCCGACTGCGAGCGGAGCGCAATATTAGTATTTTTAAAGACCCATACCCGATGCAGGCGCACTGGGATAATCTTCAGCGCTAAGCTACGCATGCTCCTTGCGTGTAGCATGCTCAGAGTGTCGTGTGGTCGCAAGCGGCATGAGGTAATCAGTTGATTGAGTGAAGCAAACCGGATGCGTGAGGTCTGGAAGATTAGAGGCATGCCTTTGGCGTGCGATCCAAACCCCCGGCGTGCAGCACGCTAAGACATTTTTGACGTGACGCCTTAACCATTAATGTTTCACATGGACTGCTCAGCTCATTTACAAGCGTACCTTAGACTTAATAATATCTTGCTCTTAGCTGATGAAATATCAGAATGGCATTTGAGTTTGTATAATCCAGTTTCCATATGTTGTTATATAATTGAATTTCATGGCTCTTGGTCACTGCAAATCAGTCAATCTGTAATGCTTCTTTGATCTTTTCAGTGTTATCCCTGATTATTTCCAATGAGGCCATCCTGACATGTATCCAGCACCATTGTAGCTTGGAACCGATATCTTCTCTTCTTCTTCGCATGCAGTGCTCTGCACTGACTCTACTTGCACACCTGGCCATCTATCAGAAACAGTTCAAGATGAAGGTAGGATTTATGCCCCTCTCATTAATTGTATCCCCTGGCAGTATGCCGGAGGGTTACTTTGGAATCAGCAGCGCGTTACGCCGCCGCCGCCGCCGCGTCATATACTTGTGTGCACTCTCAATGCCACATTCCTTGACGGATGTCTTTCAAATTTTGTATGGAGGTGTATCTTGGTATAATCTACACACCTATAATTTTTGGTGATGCTGTCCCCAGTGTTCCGTCTTCTATAGGGTAAAGGCCATTCGTGGATGGTCTGTGTGCGCTTTATATAGACCACATTTTTCAAGGGATTGTGTTTCAATTTTGAAAGAAGGTGTATCTTGGTATAATCTACAGGCCTATAAATGTTGGTGTTTCGTCTTTTTATGGGGTCAAAGGTCATATTTTGATAGATGTCTTGTGTGCACTTAGTGTGTGGTCTATACTTGTCGACATTCGTCACGCCACAGCGTTGATTTTGGAGACTGTCGATGTTCTACTTCAGAGACGCTAAAATGTTTGGCGACCTGAACTTGGATGAACTATAGTCTAGGAGCGAAGACCCAATCCAGACATTGATTATACCCAGAAAATAACTCGGCGACGATGAAAATCTCGGTCAGTTGAACCCGATAAGTATCAGGAAAAACATAGAGATGATTGAGTTACAAAGCAGCTATCAATACGAAGTAAACAAGGTTACAGGGATCTATTTCTCATCCTCTACACAAGAGTGAAACTGCCAAGACAGAATCGGGAAGGTGGTAGCTGTTCGGAGCTAAGCCGATGATCTCCTCGAGATATTGGTTCAAATCCCTTTAGAGAAAGATGTAACAAAAATTACATACTAAGTGTAGCTGCTAATGTATCGACAACCAAGATACTGCTCTGCTCTTTACTACATGTAATAAAACCCACGGAACCGCCCTAAAAGGGCTAGTTTTTATTGTGTTTTTTTGCGTAAACAAGAATAACATTATTTACCTAATAGATTACAACCGTCTGTGTCTTGGAAATATCTTCTTTAGAGTTAACCGTGTCTCAGAAATACTTTCTTTACGAATAATAGAAGGTGGAAATACAAATACCAAATTTCGTTAGAGTCGAGTTTACACGATATCACATGAAATTAAAAAGTACATCGATAATTTCTGATTTAAAAAATAAGTTGAGAAATCGCCACTCCATATTTATTGCAAATTTTCCGAAATGGACCTTAGAAGGCATATATCACATTTTAAAGTTGGCACCTCTTAATTTGTATAAATGGCAAAATGCTAAATGTACTATTTCACTGATACTATACCCATAAAAGATGAAAGTGTTATAATCTAAAGGATATATCTACCAAAAGGAAAACCTTTGTCTTCTCAGAAATAAAAATGTAACATTTTTATTTCAGGCTTCATGAATCACCATCTACTGCATTAGGTCAATCATTTGATATACAATGGTACATTAAATATTACAACACCTTACAATCAAGTTCAACAGAGGTAAAAGATACACATTATATTCATTATTCATACTTGATATACAGAGCTGCCAACCCGGCTTGCAAAACAGAAAACGGATCGACCTTTGCTCTTCCTACTCTCTTTAATACGGAATGCATCATTCTGTGCTAGACATTTGCAATGTTTACAAATACCACCAAGAAAGGTTCCCGACCTCAAACAATTTCTTCTGCATAGCATTCTATGTGCCAATGAACCCTCCTGGAGCCACGTAGAAAGGTTCTCCAAACCAAGGAAACGCGTCATCTATACTCATCCCAGCTTTTGAGCTATAAAGTAGCTCTAAGAGTATTTTTGAAAACCATATATTACTGTTCTGTAAGAGTAACCATGACAAATGGAAGTCTTTGAAGTTGAAGTTGTCCCCTTTGCAGTTCACTTGCCCAAGACAAGTCTTACAGCTGAGGAAAGAAAGTACTCTTTCTGTTGTTTGCGAGGTGGCATTGCTTGTTTGGTCCTGAAAATGTAAGGAAAATACACACATACAGTATTTATACATATAGTATTCTATTCATACATATAGTAAACCCAGAGTCAGGTTCAAATTAAGTTGAATCCGGGCCATGATCTCTTTATATGAACAAGTAGAATCAACTACTTTTCTGTTGAATGTTTCTACCCTAGGTGAACCACAGGGTGACTCTCAAGGAGGATATACTACTGAGGCTGGTGTCATGCTCATCAAAAGAAATCCAGCAGGGTAAGCATGGGCTCTCATTAAGTATTGTTTGATATTTTGGCTCAGATATTATTTTTGTACAAAAAAGGAACTGTAGATAAATGTGTGTTGAAGTGTGACAGAGTGCATTAATGTGTGTTTTTGTGAGTGTTGATATGAATATTTTTAATTTTAAAAAACTTGGAGTGGGAAAGGGTAAAGTTAAAACTGTTTTAGACTAATTTTTTAGCGAATCATCTGGACCACGTCAAAAGAGTTTTGATGTATTAAAGTCGATGGTGTATTAATTTGAGATTAATATCAGTGGCAAAAAGAGACTTTAAGTTTGTGATTGATTGGAGGACTAAACAGTCAATTCAGAAGATTAATTGGCAAATTAAGAAAAGTGAACTGCTACATATAAAATCTCTGTTCAAAATGAGGATGAAACACTGCATACCTCGTATTGTTATATCTTGGTATTTAGTGGCCAGCATACAGCTATGGACAGCCTTGTTCCTATCATCCACATCACCACAGCATCCACCATCATCATCATCATCCTCCTCATCATCTGGTCACAAAGAGCCATCCCTCATCAAACTTTGTTCTGAGAAGAGAAGACAGCTATTGGAAGAGGAAGACCTAGGACTCCCTGTCACCTGTCACATCTTGAGAAAGGTGTACGCTTTCTTGCAGAACATTGTGTTGCAGGTAGGAGAATAATATTTGTATTGACTAACTGTCTTCTTCCAGGGTATGTTTTCCTCCCGCTTCCTTTTAATTCTCTTTTATCTCTCTCCCTTTCTTATATATTTATCCATCTCTCTCTCTCTCTCCTTCACCCTACTTGTTTTTTTGTATTGCGCTGATGTATTTTAATATTTGCAATGTGTACATCCTTCTCCTCCTTGCTCTTTCTAACTCTTCACTCCTTTACCTCTTTTCCAATCCTTCTCCCCCTCTCTCCCTCTCTTAATACTAACCGTCTATTAGTTTAATAATGCTCTTCAAATTCAACCTCCTTTGCAATTCAGTAGGTCTTCACTATCAGAGTAGGTCCACATCTAACGTAGATCCATCTATCTCTACCACCCCTCTGTCGCTATCTCTCCCCCTCTCTCTCACCCTCTTACTAACCCTCTATTAGTTTAATAATGCTCTTTGATTTCAGCCTTCTATGCAATTTACTAGGGTTCCACTTAAAGAGTAAGTCCACATCTAAAGTAGATCCATCTATCTCTACCTTCCCCTCTGTTGATCTCTCTCCCCCTCTTACTAACCCTCTATTAGTTTAATAATGCTCTTCGAATTCATCCTCCTTTGCAAATCAGTGGGTTTTCACTATCAGAGTAAGTCCACATCTAATGTAGATCCATCTATCTCTACCATCCCCTCTGTTGCTCTCCCTCCTTTTCCAATCTCTCTCCCCTTTTCACTCACCCTCTATCAATTTAATAATGCTCTTCAAATTCATCTTTCTATGCAATTTAGTAGGTCTACAGTATTAGAGTAGGTCCACATCTAATGTAGATCCATCTATCTCTACCTTCCCCTCTGTTGATCTCTCTCCTTTTCCAATCTCTCTCCCCTTCTCTCTCACCTTCTATTAGTTTAATAATGCTCTTCAAATTCATCCTCCTTTGCAAATCGGTAGGTTTTCACTATCAGAGTAAGTCTACATCTAATGTAGATCAATCTATCTCTACCTTCCCCTCTGTTGATCCCTCTCCCCTTCTCTCTCACCTTATATTAGTTTAATAATGCTCTTCAAATTCATCCTCCTTTGCAAATCAGTAGGTTTTCACTATCAGAGTAAGTCTACATCTAATGTAGATCAATCTATCTCTACCTTCCCCTCTGTTGATCCCTCTCCTTTTCCCCTCTCTCTCCCCTTCTCTCTCACCTTCTATTAGTTTAATAATGCTCTTCAAATTCATCCTCCTTTGCAAATCAGTAGGTTTTCACTATCAGAGTAAGTCCACATCTATTGTAGATCAATCTATCTCTATTACCCCCTCCATTGGTCTTTTACATTTACTGCAGATCAGTTTCACTGATATCATAGTGTGTAAATGGAAGGAGAAAGGTTTCTATGTTCTTTCATTGAATGCCAAATCGTGTCAAGAATCGATTCATCCTCAACCCAAACTGTTATACTGTTGAGAAAAGACATAATCTTTTGGGGATATGCATCTCTTTTTTGTAATTGACATCCACAGGGCAGTGACCTGCTACTGCATGCGTCTGTCATCTGTATCAAAGCAATGATCAACATGTCAGCTGACAAAAACCCCACAGCAAGTAAGTTAAGAAATGTCCCTCTTATATCATCTGACGAAAACCTTCACAGGTATTGGGGATATGATATCATCCTGTATCTGACATATTTTTCCTTCATAATTATTGTTTTTTTAGATTTTTTTTTCTTCATTTTGGCAACATCAATTCATAAATGAAAAGAGTAAAACAATTTATCTTGTTTTGTCTCAAGGAAGGAAAAAAAATCAAATAGCCGATTTACAATGGACAACTGCCCCCTAGTCTTACCCACAATTATGTGGAATTCACAGATGAATGCTAATTACTTCTTTTTTTGGTTTTCCAGCACATATAAATTAGGAAATGTTTTTAAAAAAAGGAAAATAAACCGATAGTCTAGATCAGGGCCATGCAGAGGACCTTGATCATTTCATAACTTTTAGCAGATGAGTGTTTTTTTTAAATGTATTTGTTGTTTGTTATCAACAGATCAGCATCTACTGAGTCAGCCATGGAATCAACTGCTTATCAACTGTGTAGTAGAACTATACCAGGAGTCCAGTACCATCAACCAAGCCATTCCAGAACTCATCACTCTTGTAAGTACCTAAACACATTACATCAAGGAAGTCATAATCAGCAAATATACTTTTAGTGCTCATATCTGTGACCCTCGTGACACTTCCAAATTATTACACAGTTTATAGCGACCTGCCCAGTAACTGGCGCTCAAGTATATTGGGTAAATTGGGTAATAATCTCCAAGTTTGGAAGCGCTTAGTGATTGTAATAAGCGCTATATAAAAACTGAGTATTATTATTATTATCCAATAACATCATGGTGGAGAGTGGTAAATGTGGATTTATGTATGGCATTAAAGAATGTTTCGGGCTGGGATTTGAACCATGTACCTTGTGATCTACAGTCCAGTGATTTATCTACTACACCACAACACCTCTATAAATAATGTGACTTAATTCTATGTGTTTCAAACAGACAGATGTCTTTCTGAAGATTGTTATGGCTTCAAATTTTCGAGAAAAAAAAATTCAATTATGAAAATTGTGGAAGAGCTAATCATATGCATAATAGATATCTGTTAATCTTATTGAATGTTATGCTTTGTTCTTGTTTGTCAGTTCATGATGCAAGGTAACATACAGGGCTATGTCAAGCAGCACCATGTAGACAGCTTACTGCTATCCATCTTCAAAACAGAGCCAACTCAGCACGACAGACAGCAAGCATCCTCAATTCAACATCTATTGAATGCAGTAAGTCTCCCTGTGAATGTAAAGTGAGGGCTTCTTGTGAAATAAGGATGCCTATAAATGGATTCTCCAAGCTATGAAAAATAGTAATCCCCTAACCATCCCTTGCAAAGATAAAAACTATATTACAACGTATGTGCGCTAATAGCAAATGTAGGTAGTACCAGATTTAACGCTAGTTTATTCCATCTTATTCAATGTTGGGCACAGTTTTCTTCATTTATGTCACAGTTTCTCTGTTCTTTCCATATCTGTGTGAATGTTGCATGTGGGATTTGTGTTGCCATAATTGTACTCCTCTACCTCTCCTTAAATTTCTTTAAAAAAGTGTTAGTTGGCATCTGTTTTATATGCTTCTGTATACATCCTCTTTGATGATTCTTTCTCTATTTCTACATCTAAGTACCAATATACAATCGTTTTTTCTTTGTACCATAGGTGCGGTCCAGACCAGAAATTGTGTTGAGTAAAAGACAGAGTGATCAGCTAGCATCATGGATGGATAAACTAAAGGCTCACCTACTGCAACTACCCAAGGATCATCCTACATTTCATCTGCTCTATCCTTAAGAGTGTAGACCAGAGGTGATGTTGGGACAGAGTGATCAGCTAGCATCATGGATGGATAAGCTCAAGACTCACCTACTTCAACTACCCCAGGATCATCCTACATTTCATCTGCTCTATCCTTAAGAGTGTAGACCAGAGATGATGTTGGGACAGAGTGATCAGCTAGCATCATGGATGGATAAGCTCAAGGCTCACCTACTGCAACTACCCAGGATCATTCTACATTTCTTCTCTCCTTTTCTTAAATGTCCAGACTATGCAGATCGAGACAACGTTAGCTAGGACATTATCAGCATGCATAACTACATTAAAATACATTTGATCAGGCACGCATCTGGTTACAACACCAAACCTTGCAGACTCTGCAGGATGTTCAGCTCTGTGCACTGCCTTGCAAAAGCTGCCCATATCACCTGTATTCATCATGAACATTCCAAATGTTTACATACCCATTTCCCAAAATTAAGTGGCCATCCATCCGATCTATTCGGACATGAAAATACTACTAGAAAATAATATTGATGAATATTTCTCAAATTTTTGTAAAGGACTTTCATGCCTTCACCCTACTGTAAAGTAATTTTCATAATGTGTCATAGTAATCTGAAAAAAAGACCATAAACAAATCATTAAATCAAGTTGAATGATGTTTTATTTGCAATTTACGGTATATACACCTCTTTTAAACATAATTTTGTTACATACAAGCTTCTTTACAAATATTTGACAGCATCAAGTCAAAATAAAATAACAATCTTTCGTTCTTTACAAGATACATGTACATCCAACACACATAAATATCATTTTCTGGGATTGGCTTACAACATGGATTTGGTAGTACAGTGATCCCTTAATACACAAAATCATACAAGTTTCTTGAAAAAGATTGGAAATGTGTACGAGTTGTTAAATGTAGCTTTGAAGTTTAATAATGATGACAGTATGGAATAAATGAATGAATTACAAATGATATGAATTATAAATTTTTTCGTTACTAGGTTTATCATTAATAGAATTAACTTGTGACCAAGCTTACATTATCTGCAGTTCTGATTTGTTAACTCTTAAGCTGCCACCCATACAATGCACCCAGTGCCACAGTGCAAATTTCCTGCAAGCCAAGTTAATTTTAAGGTTGGTTCAAGTGCGTGTTATTTAAATCTTTACAAAAATCCAATCGCTGAATTACTCGAGAACATCCAATCTGACTGTTGTATACAAAGACGCGTAATCCAAAGCCGATAATCTGATGCACGCCATGGTACTTTCAATAGCGCTGCAAAAGCACTCAGCACGGTGCAATGGGCATGAACAATAACTGTTATTACATATGCGCGCTAGCGTGTACGAAGCAGCGTAGCGGTGGCTCGCTCGCATGCACACGGCACTATAACAATAGCGCGCTAGCAGTCTCATGGCAGGATAAGAGTTAATTATGTGAAATTTGTAGAATTTAAATACACATCCATTGGTTTACCAAGAGCATGTAAGGTAAAAAATTGATTTGCCTTGAGATAACATAATTTATGGTCCAATATCGAGCTTTGAATGTAGCAACGTACTTTATATTCTACACAATGAATATATATAGTGATGAGTGCAAACTATGGAAGATTAATTGGACTAAAAATGGATTTGTAAGATTAAACACAGGTTATCAATAATTTTCCATAATGCTAATGACTGGATGTACGTCATGTTTTCACTCCCATTAAGCTTTTAAAGTTGAAGAAACTCTTTACAAATCTCTCTCAAACTGTTTAGTACTTCCATTAGTACATACATGGTAAAAGTTGATTACATTTATGAAATTACTTAAGACTACATATATGCTACTTGCTACTCATGGCCCAAAATTTGTTACTGTTCATGGATGTATATTGCAAAAACAAAATACAATAAACAAAACACAAAATAGTAAATCCAAAGAATTTATGCTTTAGAAAGAGAGCGAAAAAACATTTGATGTAAATTATTAGTTACCCTATAAACTATAAAACTGCACACCCAAAACCTGATGACCCAATTTTTCTTCCATTTAACTTTTGGAATTAAACCCCACCACGGAGAAAATGCTGGATCCGCAACCGATTCTTTGTAACATACGGGACAAAAAAATTACTGAAAAATCTTGGACTTTCCCTTTCACATACCCTGGGCCCCATTTCACAAAACATGACAGTTTTTGTTATAAGCTAGTGAAATCCTCACTTCTCATTAGTTATCAGCAGATTTGTCACAGACTTCTGTCATTTGTCATTGAAAAAAGGCTTTGTGAAATGGGTCCCTGGGGGGTGTTTCACAAAGATTCTAAGTCAAACTTAACTCTAAGTTGGACTTAAATATTATGGAGAGCCGTTTGTAGCCTTAAAATAAAATATGTTCAAAGTGAAAATTCAAGTATTTTAGACTTTTTATAAATTCCACATCAAGAAAATGAAATCTCCTTGATGAAAAAAATTATGACTCATTTGAATCAACATTTTATGCCTCTTAAAAAAACTTTTACAAAATATTTTCAAAGATGCTAACGGCTTTCATTAATTTTTAAGTCCAACTTAGAGATAAGTTCAACTTAGGATCTTTGTGAAACACCCCCCTGGAGTGCATTTATGAAATGTATAATGGAGTACTAAAAATGTGTGAAGTGTACATACAGTATGTTAGAATATATACTTTTCTTCTGGAAATTCTCTACTGCGATCGTGAGCAGGTAAACTGTATCAAATTTACAACAACGATTTTAGCAGCACATCTTGAGCTTCAATCATATACATTCCCATACCTTTGCACACTTCTTGCAGGCACGCTTGTTTTTAAAATCTGAACGATCATCAACAGAGCAAGCTAAAATATCTCTACATGAACATCACCGTATCATATGCAGCTATTCTTAGCAGCATGACGAAGAGGAGAAATTGCATAATCAATGATGGTTTTCTTGTAAATCTACACATCAAAGAGTTTAAAAAACAAAATATAGCAATATTCATACCCTTTGTGATTCTGCAGGCAATCCTACATTGTACTCTTTCAGAGAAAGAAAGGGGAAAAGGTGGAAACTACATACATGTATACCTCAATGTATTACTCTCGTGATACCAAAGGAATCCATCGTTCCAATGCATGGTTTAACCTTGTTTTGACCTTTGACATTTGACCTTCGACACTTCACTCAAAAAATGTTCATAACTGTCGTAATGTCATATTTTTATTTATTTGATTTATTAATAACATCCAGTTGTTTCAGTGATTGTTTTTAAAGCAAAAAGCACTGAATCTTGATAACATTTTGATGTTCTTCTGGTCCGAAAGGTGTTTATATAAAATGTGAAATAGGATTACGCCCTTCAAGTTCTAAGCAGACAAGATGACATGCAAATTACAGCATATCCATGAACAGTAGTAGAAACATCAAAACAGAACACAAGCAGGACAGTTTGGCAATAATCCATAGATCTGGGAATTAAATTGTATTTTAAGAGAAATCATCCTGAAATCTAACAAATTGATCACCTTTTGAATATAAGTACCGTAAATCTCTGTGTATAAGGCGCACCTGTGTATATGGCGTACCCCTATTTTTGTTTGTTTGTTTTGTTGCCAAAAGCCCACGCGGGGAAGGACCTTCATTTTACATCGAGGTGCAGTTGAAGGTGCTGATTTGTGCTTGTGAACTTGTCACAAGTAATAGTAACAATGTCATTTTTAGAAGAATGTGTAAGATCATTTTACCATTAAAAACAATAGAGAACCTAGGATAGAACCTTGTGGTACACCATTTGTTATAGAAAAAAAATATTAATATTATAAACTATATATTTCATGAGATCTATTAGAAAGATTACTTTCAAACCAAGATGACAGACAAATTTGAGTGTTGTTGTAGTTTCCGCACGCTGATTACTGAGCTGAGAGACATTGCCAGGCATAGCGCCATAAATCGAAACTAAAAACAAAATTTAAAAAAAATAAAAAAATAAAATTCTGTACCTGTGTATAAGACGCACCCCCAACTTTCAATTTTTTTCGGCGGCAAAAAAGTGTGCCATATACACGGAGATTTAGGGTAATAGTTTTTCATGGAGCTGTTGAAACAAGAAAATTGTGAAATCTTACAGACTGCAAATTGGAAAATACCAACACTTCTATGAATAGATGGGACAATGTAATATTACCAATGTCTTGTCTAATTTCTGATCTGTCCTGTCTTCTCTGTTTCTTTGTTCATTCAAGAAAATATCTCTTAATATTTTAGCAAGTACAAGGCATTGTCATTTACATTACCCAGAATTGTGGAGGCCTTCTGAACATATATTTGTCTATCACATCTTATTTGGTCTGATCTACAATTGGGCAATTAGTACAATGATCAGATACAGTCCACTAAAATCTTATAATCGGGGCAGCGCCAGGAGCTTCACAATGGGATGGACATGTGCGCTATATAAGAAGCCACCATTAATATTATTATTATTATATCTTGTCGGTTATAAATGGGACAAAAATAGCTTGGATTTAGGTTTTTAGTTCCGAACATTCAGTTTGTATTTTGATGGCTTCTGCCACAATTTAGTCATCATCATTCCTATATCTCTAGACTACTTTCATATGAGGGCATAAATGACGATAACAGGTTTAACAACAGTGATCACGATTTTCACAAGTACTTAATTTCTGCCATCACACAAACGGAAGCACATGATTATAAAAAACGATGGCTTTAGAACTCTTTATAAATCCACACACTGTATTCTCAACGACTAGGTTGCACCAAGATGTCAGATTTCAATTTCTTCCACTAATTATCTAGCACTCGGTTCTTGAATCTTTGGTGTATGAACAGGTATTTGATTAGTGCAATCATGGATCTCATACAATGCAGTTTAAAATGAATTACATTTACATCTAATGCAGTGATGGTTGGACAGAGAGATAACATGACAAACATACATGGTAAAAATTGTCACTCTAACCAAATGATCAAAACTTAACTGTCTTTAATCAAATCCTATTTTCAACCCATATATATTTGAATAATTGAAGACTGACTAAAAAAAAAAGATATTCAACCAATGCAACTGCTGGTCTCACAAAGTCAGTCATTCAGTTGTGCCATACAGCATTCAAAATACACTCGTGTGATGTTGCCATGTCAGGCATGTGTGCTGCAAATTGTGCGAGAAGCAAAGACCAAAACTTTGTAAAATCATACACACGTACTTCACAAACAATGTGGTGAATCTACATTGAAGAACCTGACAGAACATAAATTCCACCCCAAAAAATTTGTGCATGGCAATAATAAAATCAGGAATGGGTAGCTATTTCTGTAAATACACCAAAATTTGATAGATTACAAACATACATAAAACCAACTGGTACCTAGAAAAACGTTGATGTTACTGTAATGTGAGCTCACAACAAAATATGAAGTGGAAAGGAATGTTCCATTATCATTCCATAACCCTAGATTATGAAATGTACAACTAATAAAAGCAAATCATGTAATTTTACCAAAAGAATCCTACATAGCTTTTTGTGTTTGCATAAAATATTAAAGATTTTGATAGTTCATGCGTAGTTCAAGATTTTTTGGTTTAACACAAAAATATTTATAGATCCCTCCCCTCTGTAAAAACCTTGCTCTTTAAAAGTTGATTTCACATTATTTTTGTTTGTTAGCCTTTGAGATTTTTTAACGGACAATCGCACCCAAATGTATGTTCCTACAAATGAAGAACCAAAGCTTTAGCCTGCTGTAGGCAAAAGTCATCGCAGCAGGAATACATGTGAATTTTGTCAAGACAATCTATGCAAGTCAGGGCACAAGCTCAAAATTTTACGAAAATTTGCTTGACAAAATAAAAAATAATGCCAAAATTTGATCAAACAAAAGAAGTAAAATGCTGATATAACAAGGTGAATCAATACACGTTTAATTTGTCATACTTCCAGGCTTTTTTTTTTCTTTTTACTTGGCACCTTAATTCCTGAACAAATAAAGTAATACGCAGGATTACGAATATACATTACATGTATCTCATTACAAGAGTTGAAAACTTAAAATGAGTTCTTGAACTAAAGTATGCCGACCATGCTATGAAATTGATATACATATCATTAAATCTACTATAAATACTATTCAATATTGAGATAAGCACAAAACAGGACAATCAGCAGTAGCTATATCAAATTAGTTTTCTGAAACAAATTCACACATTAAGAAACATCAATCATACTTTGTAAGCTGACTAGATTACCAAAAAACATTGGAAGACAAAGTTACCTTGGTTTTCAGAAAATGAGAAATACAAGTCAAAATTAGATAAAATGGGCGACCATGAAAAAAGAATTGTGCTGTTCAAGCAGTTTCAGAAGTCCTCTGTTTGTTTGTTTCAACTTGTTTTGATTAATTACCCACTGGGCAAAGTCAATCAGCGCTATTGCACCTGTTGAAGGGCGTTTAACAAGAGGGAAAGGAGGCGATTTGAGGTAATGTAAAGTTTGCACATTGACGCATCCATCAGTGCATGAGGGACCGAAATCGGGACATAACGTTTGCTGAGAGCCACAACAGAGTTCAGTCATGTGTCGAAGTATGCAAGTAAACTCAGCCTCGGGAGATGATGTATACCTTATCATCAGGTTCAGGTTCAATGAACGAATTCCAGACTGTGTCTCAATCTCCTTGCAACATTTCCCGATGTATCTCTACCAAGTGATGCAGAGGTGCAGTGGGATCGTACACCAGGACATGTAAACCTGATGGCAAGCGGACGTGACTTACAAGGAAGTTAACAGAGACCAGACTGTCCCTACATTCCTCTGCAGATTCTACTTGTGATGTATTTATCTGCCCCATGTAGCATCCATCCATCCATCCAGAGGCATGTTTTGAACAATCCGAAACAAGTTGTCATGCCGATTCATTGCAACGGAATAAGCCCCGTTCTATACAAGTATGGCACACATCTCTCATTGTAACGGGTAGCAAAGATGGGGCTTATGCGTTTACAATCTCAATGCGATTTCTTGTTGCGTCTTCCCCGATTGACTTGTTTCACCCTAACCGCATGGCATATGCACCAACATGCTGTCGGAGGTTGTCAAGGTTGCCAGTGTGCTCCATATCAAAAGCTAGGAATACCTCGATCGGGGTACCTTAGTCCATCCTGACTTAGTGGCTCAACACACAGACACGCCAACATGATGTCCGCTTACTGTATCTCTCGTGATTCAGAGAGGCCAGCATGTTGGTTCTACACCAAAAGCAAGGAATCTCTTGGTCCAACACAAGACAGTTCCTCCAGGATCATATGTCTCTCATAAAGTCAGGCATTGGAACTCCTGGAAACATCCCAGAATTTCGTTTGCACTTCTGTCCTAGTCTAATTCTAAGTCCTTCCCTACCCTGGTTCCTCCGTCGTCATAGCTTGACGGAGCCAGCAGGAAGGGCCGAGTTGCACAGTCTGTAGTAACGCAGATCGGTCACAAACCGCCGCATGTTCTGGTTGAATGACGGAAGGTCCTGTCAAGAGAGTGTACATGAAGAAAAACACATAAACAAAAGCATATCATAAATGAATATAACAATATCCAAAATTCTAAATTTATGATCACATCGAAAACAAGTTTCAACAATTATGAAAGTTAATTTGATTCTTGAAAGTGGCTTACAATTATTGTTCTGTCTAAGAGCATTTATTAAGGCATATTATTCCCCTTGACACCTTCACATACACTGTACATATGAGTCGATGCTCACAAGGGCACCATGGGAACGCAAACATGATGATCTTGCAAACTTTGTGAGCAATGGTGGAGCATAACTGCTATGAAAGGTAGTGGGTCAGCATTCATGGTTGAAAACTACAGATACTAATGGCATCAAGTATGTAATTTTGATCATAACCTCTAACCAGGGCCCTGTTTCTAAAAACTTGTTATCAATGACCATGACCAAAGCCATTATCAACAGATGGAAACACCTACCTCTGCCAAGCTGAAGTTTGTCTTGAGGATGGTCTTCTGGTTGGGGTCCAGGCCCTCTGCACTTGTCAGGAACTCGGACAAGAACACTCGGAAGAAGTTTTCCAAGTCGACCATCGCCATGTTGTAGATGGCGACCAATGTCTCGTCCTGCAGCAGGTCATGTGACTTGTGGATCAACGCTTGGAGGAGGACGTTCAGGAACGGCGACAGCATCATCGTCTTGAATATCTTCTGCAGGATGAGACAAGGCAAAGACAAATATTGTTCAATATTACAAACCAAACATCACTGTGCATCCATAGAAATTGACAGTAGTTGACCCATGGCACTTGAGTGAAACTGAACATGAATGATTTTTCAATAGTCATCACAGTACTGATATTCAACAACTTTAAAGGTTGAGTTATGGGAAGAGGTGAAAAATAATTTGTGAGAGTTATTGTTATTATGCAAGTGTGGAAGATCATCAGATAAAACATGTTCCCTTAAGAGCGTGGATCTTCAAATGCCTTTATATTCTAAACATGGCATGTAACAGCATAAAAATCAGGACAGATTTTTATGTCACAGTTCGTCTAGTCCCATATACATCTTTCTGTGTACGGTGCTTGTAACTTTACCAAGACTGCTCCAAATTTCTTATCATCTGATGATTCCAGAACCTTGCAGTACACACCAACTTACATGTATATTTATGCTAGATCATGATCAACCTTTTCTGATCGATTCCACACCGTTTCTTTCACAAAGCAATCGCATAACCAGAACTCAACTTTGATAGCTTTAATACAAAAAGGATTCTCCATTTCATGGGGTAGCACATTGCCACAAAACCACAAACTGCACAAACTGCAGGGTAACAAATCTGGGAAAGTTTTGTGGTGCAAAAATGGACATCACTAATTACACACAAGTTTGAATTTCGCAAACGTTGCTGGTTTCACAGTGTTACAAATTGAACAACCCCTAACCAATTGGGCAGAAAGACAAACTATGCACACTAATAACCATTCTTTGGAGCGTGTTGGTAGATAATGGGAATAGAGAATAAATCACTTAGGAGGGTGTTTCACAAAGATCCTAAGTTGAACTCAACTCTAAGTTGGACTTAAAAATTATGGAGAGCCATTTGTAGCCTTAAAATAAAATATATTCAAAAGTTTATTCATAAAGTCCACATTCCACATCAAGAACATGAAATCTCCTTGATAATAGAAAATATGAATGATTTGAATAAACATTTGATGCCTTTTAAAATAACTTTTACAAAATATTGTCATGCTAGATGCTAAGGGCTTTCCATATTTGTTAAGCCCAACTTAGGATCTTTATGAAACACCCCCAGTGCATCATCACTTACCTTTTGGTAGAGCTTGAGCTTGGAATTGAGGATCTCCAGAGATTCCAGGTTCTGCCTGAAAACAGAGATGTCTGGTTGTAGGAAGGACTGACCAAAAGCCTGCAGGAAAGGGGGTGGGGGGGGGGGGGGGGGGGGGGGACAAAAAGAAATAATATCATTACGAAAAGCTCTCATTAAAACTACACCCCACCACTATAACACAGGAATCAATGTAGATCTGGTGGGGTATCACAACCCCAATTTTGTTTCTCTCGTTAAAACTTTGAGAGCGCTACTACTATAACACAGGCACCAATGTAAATCTGGTGGGGTATCACAACCCCAATTTCGTTTCTCTCGTTAAAAACTTGGACAGCGCCTAACTTGGACAGAGCCTTGAGGCTCTGCGTGAGATTATGATATTGGATTGCAGCTGGACTCTTCATCATCTTAAGTAATACTAGTGTAGGCAAACTCTTACTGGGGCTCTGCCTGAAAGGAAATGAGAAGTAGGAAATACATTTTTTACTTGTTTTTAAGATATTTTCATGTCCAAAAGTCACTACCGTACTTGCCGGCGTAAAGGCCGCACCCCCGTAAAGGCCGCACCCCCGCATAGGCCGCACCCCCAACTTTGACATTTCGTAGAGAAAAAAAAAAAAAAAACGGACCGAAGAAAATAATTGTAATTTTCCCGTAGAACTCTATTTCTCCTACAAACTAATACCAACATTATCAATCATTTTATAAATTTACAGGAAGTTTACCTAAAAAATGATCGTAATTTAGCAAATCTTCATCGATTTTTAGGCAGATTAGCACATTCATGGGACACTAGAGGGCGCTTCGCATGCATACAGACAGGGGGGTGCAACTCCGCTTCTGCATCCGTCTAGCCATGGGGAGATTTTGGAGGGTCAAAAGTGCACACTGCTTCCATTTATCGTGTATTAGCCTATGAAGACGACAAATTTTTAGTGCACCAGCGAAATGGGGATTTTGGACTGCGCGCAGCGCGCAAAATATTTAAATTAAAATTTTGAATATTCATGAGCTCTTTTCCACTTATTAGCATATTATCGCAATGAAAAAAAGACAATGCGCATGAGTTACTATATCGACAGAATCCTAATTGGGCCGGATAAATGTAGAACAAAGGTCAGAGTTGGGGAGGTGTGTGGGGAGGGGGGGGGGAGACTTTTAAATGGTTGACTTAGTTGGGGCCACAAACTTCACTGTCACCAGGATGGAAAGTACATTTTAAAAAATTCAGTTCAGTTAAAAGGCAAAAATAATGACCCCATTTCACTCAATTCATTTTTTACCTCTTTTTTTTGTTCGTTTATTAACTTAAATATTTTTTAAATCAGACAAATTGCACTGATCATTTAGCCCACTTAACAAGTGATATTTTCATATTTTTAGTGTCCAATTAATGAATCATTCTGACCTCGACTTCAATGATCTTCATATTGTGCCCCATCCCCAATGAAATTTCAATTTTGTCTCGTTCTTTTCATTCTTGCATTCGTCGCCACTGATTTTTTTTTTAAATCCCCCCCCCCCCCCAACAGTAACATTTTCAATACAGGGACAGTGACATTTCCATAGGCTCTATTACCCCAATTACCTATGCTTTCATCATTTCGGCATCAACTTATTCTTTATTTAACCCCCCCCCCCCCTCATCGTTATTGTAAACAATTTTTTTATACTGCATTTATTCATTAGTCTTGCCCACTCTCTTGTTACATTTCCGCTTTCTCTCTCATTAGGAAAGATGGTTAAATCTATCTCGCTGATGCAAGATAAAAACAAACATCAAAAGGTCGAACACCATACTCAATTCTACACAAGACTGCATCAGCCCCCATCTCACCTCAGTCATACAGCATTATCATTACAGAGTACCTACATCATCATAATCACCAGCATCATCACATATATTTCACAAAATAAGAAAATGAAAAGAACCGAATTCAGCAGTATTAACTGATTTATTAACATTTATGAACTCATTTATCAACATATTTTGTTTATACACTGTCGCTCATAAAGGTGGAATATTTTAGTTTTATCCCAATTTATGGAATTATTTTAAAAATTATTTAAAAATAATAGATCTAGATAATAGTATACATTCTCAGATTTTATTGAACAATAATTTGCCAATGTGTGTTTTGCGTGACTGCTAAAGCATGTGTATGCAACTATGCTTATCAACTAGGGGACCTATGCCCTTAAGTCATAAATGACGGTAATGAGGATTAATGCCCCACAAAAGGGCATTAATATAGCACATCGACACGGTTTTGATCATGGGGCCTCACAGTTACGAGGCTATTGCTTTGTCACTGAACCATGACTGTACGCAGCGGGGGCTAGGGTAGGGGGCAGTTTCCATAAATAAAAAAAAACTTAGAAAATGCAATTAATTTTCAATAATTTATTGCATTTTACCCCGGTTCCCAACATTAAAAAATCTTCTGTGTGCCCATGCCTTGAGCCATAATGCATGGCCTTAAAAAGTCTTTTTAAATCCAACATGACATCAACAAAAGGATGAAAAATGGATGGGGGGGGGGATGCTGTCTCTTGAATTCAAATCTTTCAGTTGTAAAAATTTACTGTAGATTTTGAAGAAAAAAATATTCAATAATATCAACATGCTATTTTATTATGTAAAGCACAGGTATACAGGCGCGTAGCCACGGGGGGGGGGGGGGGGGGGGGGGCACGGGGGGGGCACGTGCCCCCCCCTAAAATTTCCAGGATCGGTTGAAATTTTGTAGACCCCTATCGTACCGTCAAATGGAGAAAATAAACAAGCTTTTGTATTGTTATTAGAGATCTACCGAGGTTAGTTTGTCGCTTTAATTAATTAGATAGTCTCAATTATAATTCAGAATTATCTTACTGAAAAGTTAACAACACCGATGATTGCGCTCTGTGCATCTCCGAAGGTGCGTTGGATTTGTTAGCAACTCCAGCCCCGTAGCTCCCCACCACAGAGTGTGTGAGTAAGGTACCAAAATCATACCTTACTCACACACTCTGTGGTGGGGAGCTAAGGGGCTGGAGTTGCTAACAAATCCAACGCACCTTCGGAGATGCACAGCGCGCAATCATCGGTGTTCTTAAGGACATTTTTACAACTTTACAAGTACGAGTTTCTGGTCAGTTTTCTTCTTATTTCTTTGGTTGCACAACGATTAAAAAGATAACTTCTTCAAATTTGCTGCTGACGTGGTTCAGAAAAGATCTTGTCCGATGTGTTTTCAAGTCAATTTTGTTAATATATTTTGTTGTATGAAGTTGCCTACAAATAATGGACGTGCTGTTTTGACTTTTTTACTCTTTCGGCGTAAAGGCCGCACCCCAACTTTTTGATATTTTCTCTTCCAAAAATACTGCGGCCTTTACGCCGGCAAATACGGTAATAATTTAGATGAAGACCAAAATGAAAGTTCGAATGAAGCAAAATGACCCAGAATTGGCGATATAAAAACAATTTTAATTGTGAAAATTAGCACTCTTTCTCTCTTCCTCTCTCCCTCTATCTTGCTTATCTCTCTCTCCCTTTCTATCACCCCGTCATTTGACGATGAACTCTCTAGGTCACCTAGGCAAGCATTTTAAGCCAAATAAAGAAACACTGCCCGATGCTTACCTGCATAATAGTGACAAACTGCTGCTCGTGCTCCACGTTGTCCGTAGGGGGCGCACCAAGCATGCTGGCCAGGATAGAGGTATTGAAGAAGTACTTCCACTTGCTCTGTAGCATCTCAAAGAGCAACCTGTAGAGGGCAGGCTTGATGTCCGGTGATGATCTCTGGCAGGGAAAGAAAATTGCATCAAAATTTATGACAGATTCATTGATTTATAAAAGTTAACAGATTTAATGAGACATTAGCTATGACTTCACAAAGATGGAGATAGTAATGTTGATGGTGATGACGATGGTGGTGGTAGTAGTGACAATGATAATGAGCATAGTTCCTGCAATTCCTAGCAAAATGTTTGACTGTTCCCTGACTAATCAATGATAACATTTTTTTTAATGTAGGACCTCTTTTTTTTCCTGCAATGTCATATATATTTGTGAACTTTAAACAAAACCCCCGGCCCTGTGACTGCAATAATTATTTTGCTGTTTTTCATTACAATATTCATGATCAGATCCTTGAATTGATTTTCCAGGAGTTTTCTACTTTGCCCATGACCACAAGAACACTGGATGATGGGGAAGGAAGTGATGACAATGAAACGTGAGGGTAGAGGTGTTGTGGTCCTGTGGATAAGTCTCTGGACAGTTAACCACAAGGTACAGGGTATGAATCCCTGACACAGCACAAATGTCCTTTGGCAAAACAATCATCTTTATTTGCCACACTCCACCCAAGTGAGGTAAATGGGTACCTGGCAAGAATAAAGTCATTTAATATGCTTGAGTGCTGACAGCCTAGCTACTGCCAGGGTAATAATAAGGGAGTGTCAGGAGTGGCAATGTGCCAGACATGAGCGCTATACAAGAATATTGGAATTATTATTATTATTATTATGATGATGATGATGATGATGATGATGATGATGATTGATAATTTTCATCTGCCGACAATGATGATGACAAGTGCGCATTATTACCTCTGCAATGATTGGGTATATGTGCTCCATGCAGATGGATATAATACTTGGAAGAAATGTCTTGAACGCTGAGCCGGGCTCCTGTACGATGATCTCCAGAATCTGCAGAAACCTGCAACAAACAAAAATCAAAATATACACTGATCACAATTTCTTGTCTTTCTAATGAAGTTGCTTTTCCTACAGAAAGCAGGATCATACCCCCCCCCCCTAAAAATAATAATTGTGTTTTGAAAACTCAATAGTTACATCTACCATATCAAAGTTGTCATCTCGATTGTTACTGCCAACGTCAGAAAAAAGTTTTGAATTACTATATGTTGTTCGTGGTGGTACACTTAATATAGATGGAAATATTCAGAATGTTTCTAATTTTGTTTAACTGCATATTCTGATTTTCAAATTCAGTGTCACTTGCTCATTTTACATATAGGGCAGAGCTGCCAACCTCCAGAACAGAATATCAGTAATCACAAGGCTCAAAATCAGTAATTTCCTATGCGGCGCTATGACTCTAATAAAAACGGCACGCCAACATTGCACAGACACATGATTATCTGAAATTTTTGGTGATTTTACTCACACAAAGTTGTTAAATAATGAGTTTCATATCATCACAACACAGTCTTCCAGGAAAAATGGGGGGGAAAAAAAAATATATTAAAAAAAAAAAAAAAAAAAAATTAAATCCGTAATTTTAAACGACATTCCGTAATGGTCGTTAATTTCCGTACCAATTACGGGAAATCTGTACTAGTTGGCAGCTCTGATAGGGTGAGGCTAATAGCTCCACTGCACTACATCTACTTGTGCCCTTTACATAGCAAACGATGCCTAAGCGTTGGTCCCCCATGGTCCCATTTATCTTATATTAGTTGAGAGCTGATTTGATGAGATAACCACCTGTCAGTGACCATGCAGGGAGGTATAATCCCTCCTAACCAAACTAGTGCAGATAGGCTTTAAATAGTACAAGGTACTTACTTCTCTACAACACTGATCCCTGATGAGCTCTCGTGTTTGATGGTCTCTGATAGCTGTTCTCTGCAAGGATACAACAGAAAAATATAGACATTATATTTTACTCTAGATCCAGAAAATTAGTTTATAGACTACCAAAGAGCTAACGTCATATTCACTCGTTCTCCAGGTTATTGGTTTCAAGCAACAGAACTTGCAAACGAGGTTCACCCAGAAAATCATTCAAGCAATTTGCTGAAGCAGGGCCAATTCAGTTTATGGCGTGGTGATCATTCACGCCATTGTATAGCACAAATTTCTTTGACGCCTTTCACTGATATTGAAGAGGGAGTTCCCCCGATGACATCATAAAATTCTTTACACTACAACCTCAAAATTAAGCATGTGAATAAGACTTAGATTACCTGATACTTGCCCACATCTATGTCTCATTCACAACAAAAAATTATTACTTCTGTTCATCCATTATTCAAGTTTATGATATCGGAGGAGGAACATGATCGATAGTAGTGTGTCTACCTTCAGGAGTAATAATTAGTCTGCTTTGAATATGTTTAGTGTATTTTGGATTACCCATACCTCGTGAATAGATTGATGAACATTGACATTATATGTTGAATGGTAGGGATTCCCATCTGCACTCTTAGGCCCTGGAAGAGAGCCAGGAAGAAGCTCATCATTTCATCCACAACATCTAAGGGGAAACAAATTTGGATAGTCTGTGTTAGGATCTGCATAATTTTGATAATCATTCTTATTCACCGTTGACACCACTACATTGTACCTTCACTTCCATCATATTCTTGCACCACCACCATTACCATTAGGACATCATCTCTCCTTTCATCATAACATCATTTTATCAATCTATCACCATCACTACTGTCATCACCACCTCAATCACCATCATCATTACCACCATCTCCATCTCTCCATCATCAACATCATCATCACTATTACCATCACCACTAATACCACTATCATGACCACCACAACCACAACCGCTACCATCATCACCACCATACTACTATCACCATTACCATCACTACTACTATCACCATCAAGACTACCATCAATGCAACTTCATCCACCGCAACCATCAAGATAACCACCATCACCACCACCACCATCATCATCATGAACATGCTCATCACTAAGTACTACCATCATACAATCATCTGACTACCACCATCATCACCACTACCAACACCATATCTCTTACTACCAACCTTACAAGTACCACAAGCAAAACCGTATAACCTCCCCACATCAGTGACCCCCCATCAATGACCCCATCATCACCTCTACCAACTCCAATCATGAATGCTCATCTAACAATGATCTCTTCTTTGCTGACATACCTGGTTGATGGATGTAGAGAGGGAAGAGATTTAGGGTGACCTCTATGCAGTCCCTGACCGAGTGATAGCACAGTTGTTTCGTCTTCGAGACCTCGCCCGCGATCGACTCTACTTGGTCCGACAAGATCTGTAAGGTTTTCCTGATCACAGGTTTAGCTAGGGATACAAAGGACAGAAAAGTTAGCTTCATGCATAATCCAGGGATGCCAGTTAGAATTGATCAGAGGGCCTGAAAATCACTTAGAATGAGCTATTGTACACAAAAAAGCTGCAACTATGGTGTGAAAATAACTTGCCAGGGCATGAGTTCAGGCTATTGCCTGAAAACTGGCATCCCTGATTATCAAGCTGAGGATTTATCTTTAGCAGCAGTTTAAGTGAGAATTGCATGAGAAGAAATGACCATTTTCAAATAACAGAAACTATCTAAATTGTGCAATATAACGTAGATGTGTCGTAGTCGAGTGGTTTGAGCACTTGACTGGAAATGCAAAGGTTGTGAGTTCTTATGTCTTTGTACAAGGCATTAATCTATATTTGCCACCCCAAACCCAGGGGAGAAATAGGGACTTCGTAGGATAACGAAAGCCTTTGTGATAGTAAATGCAATATGCCCCAACGGTGACCATATGGTAGGAATACTCCCCAGGGAGTGAAAATGGTGCACACTGTATGTGAATGCATCTGGAGACGTTTCACAAAACTTGTCATCAGTGAAAAATGACAGTTTTTGTTATAAGCTACTGAAATCCTTGCTTCCGACTTGTTATCAGCAGATTTTTCATTGATTTTTGTCATTTGTCATTGAAAAAAGGCTTTGTGAAACCGGGTCCCTGATGACCCAACTCACCTCTCTCCTGGAGACCCTTATCTGTCTGGATAGACTGGACATTCTTGAGTTCTCTGTACTCCTCGGTCAGTCTGAAGATGAATCCCGAATGATGTTCTGATCTGACGGGCCACTGCTGCTCGTTGTCTGGAATGTTGGCCCAGGGTAGGGTCAGGATATTGGAGAGCCCTCTGCATACAATGAGCTGGACCTAATACGAGAGGGAAAAGAGGGGTCATAAGGTCAAACTACTGAATGATGCTCTGATCTGACGGGCCACTGCTGCTCGTTGTCTGGAATGTTAGCCCAGGGTAGGGTCAGGAAGTTGGATAGCCCTCTGCATACAATGAGCTGGACCTAATACGCGAGGGAGAAGACCGGTCATAAGATTCCTCTCCCTCGACTTCCGTCTCTGGGCTGAGTACAGTTTGGAGATCATCTTGGGCAATAGTTTTAACCATGCCCCTCACAGCAGTCATTATTGTTACATTACGCAATCGTAGCATAAGATTATAACAAAATATTCAACATTCATGAATATGCAACAGATTGTAATTTACATCAATGTACATTTCTGCAAAGATAAGCTTGAGTTCTGGTAAAATATAGAAAATAAATTCTCACAGAATCCAATGAAACTTACACTGAATGTTCAAGATTATAAATAATTTCAAGTGCCAAACGATTGTGGTAGAAAATGTATAGTTGCTGAGTAATGAGCATTGAAAGATAAGGAAATCCGGGTTAGTAGGCCCAACACAATGTGCTGAACACAGGTCACTGTGTGCAAATGGGAGACGTGGTTTTATTGAAGATGATGCCCAGTAAGTTTTTTGTGCATTTGTTTTTATTTCACTGTACGATAAACAATCAAGAATAAATCACAGCAACTTTCTCTCAAAATACGATCCCCATACCAGAGCTCAAGATTAGCTTTATGACCTGACCAAAAGAAGGCTGAGGCTCTACCTTTTTTTCTGTGGAATTGAGTTGAAACTTAAATTTAAATCATGTTAACTAATATGTCAAGATATAATGGAAGTCATAATTCATTGAATGCATTCACCCAGCTTACCTCTGTCTGTAGACCTGATAACGATCCTCCGCTCACATCGTTGAAGAGCTTCTGTATTGCAGGCATCTCTATGAGGAATGTGGGACGTACTGTACTGGCAACGGACAGGAACAGGTGGGCTGACGATAGGGTTATCTTGCAAGGGATCTGCAGGAGAACCAAGGCATATGTGAACGGTCGTTACTCTCCACTCAATTCCCTCCTTTCAAATTTTAGTACATGTACATACTTGGAGGCTTATAAAATGAGTGTCAGAATACCAGGTGTAGTGTATTAATTGTAATCTATCAAAACAAAGTTGTGTTTATTACATACAATTTTTGTAGTTGTTCAATTGAGTTTTCTTGATTTAATTCAGTTTTTTATTTATTTTTATTCATTCATTCATTTATTGCAACCTTGAGTTGGATTTCATACAGTAAAAAAAGGCAGGCATAACTAGATGGAATTTTGACTGCGCGCAGTCAAAAATGATGCCTCCGCCATAGAGCAATTTTACAAACCAAAACGGAAGCAATTTTTAAAATTCAAGTTTGATTGTAATCAATCTGTCGCTTTTAATGATAATGCATTCACAAGCTATTTATAGTCAAACATAATGAGCCCTGTGACCTTTGCCCTCGTGACCCCAAAATTTAATCAGTTAATTGGCTCTGCAAGATACATACATGACCCAAGTTTGGCAGGAATCCATCGATCGGTTCTTGAGATAACGCGATCACAAACTATTTTTGTATACATAATGAGCCCTGTGACCTTTGACCTTGACCTCATGACCCCAAAATTTAATCAGTTAGTTGGCTCTGCAAGATACATACATGACCCAAGTTTGGCAGGAATCCATTGATCGGTTCTTGAGATAACGCGATCACGAGCTATTTTTGTATACATAATGAGCCCTGTGACCTTTGACCTTTGACCTCGTGACCCCAAAATCTAATCAGTTCATTGGCTCTGTTAGATACATACATGATCCAAGTTTGGAGGGAATCCATCAATTGGTTCTTGAGATAACGCGATCACGAGAACGGGACGTACGGACGGACGGACGGACGTACGGACGGACGGACGGACGTACGGACGGACGGACAACCAGAAAACATAATGCCTCCGGCTACTTTGTAGCGGAGGCATAAAAATGGTTCACAATATAGTTATATGTATATATACTTTGTACAATAAAACTGTATAAATTGACACTTTAAATACATAGATATGAAAAGAAGAAAAAAAAAAAAAACATTTGTTGTGTTCAAACTCTCACTTAAGACTACGATCACAGATAATTTCAATCAATTTAGTTGTCATTTTCAAACCAAACTGCACTTTGCAGAAGAGGGTCTTATGGTCTTTCAACCCCCTTTTTCGATTAACGTTATGCAATTGGGGAAGGCAACCACCCCATTGTACCTAGAGGTGCAACGGTGGTGATGGGACTACTAACCCAACTGTCAAGTTCAGGTGCTATAGCTTCCACAAAGGTTATCGTAAGAAGTAACATGTCTGTTCTCTCGAAATTACCTGTCAATGTTCTCACTACATCTCTTCAACAGTCGACAATTTATCAGTGTGGACAATTTCCGGCAAGCAAACAGAGATATCAGAACAGAACTGATATTGCAAATGGATTTGGAAAGAGGAAGCTACAGGATTTCTGGCATATAATCAGAAATGGGGGACTATATTGAAACAGAGATCATCCAAGGGGTCAGTAAAAGGATGCAATGGCAGTTAAGTATAACAACGGCTGACATTAGAGCCCCACTGCACTACTTATAGCTACTTGCGCCCTCTATATAGCAAACAAGGTCTAATCGGTGACCATTGGTCCCCCATGTTCCCCTTTTTCTATTGTGATTGAAAGCTGATTGGATGAGATAACCACCTGTCAGTGACCATGCAGGGTGGTCTAATCCCTCCTGGCCAAACTAGTGCAGAGGGGCTTTAAGGAATGAACTAGGAAGCAGTATGGCAGTGACTGCATATCTGCCATGGGATGGGATAGGCATGGTGGACCCTCTGCAGGAGTGCCTTTGGGCACTACCTGGCTACAGATGATGAGACTACTGACCTGTTTGGCAAGTTCAGGTGCTATGGCATCCACTAAGCTCGTCATAAGAGGCAACATCTTATCATGATGTCTACTTCCCGGTTTGCTTGTCTCATTGTAGAACTGCGCTAACCAATGGCTGTAGGCTTTGAGTGCTGCTAAGGCTTGGGCGTGTCTGCAGTCAACAATAGAAGATTTAGAGGGGGGGGGGAAACATATTATTTTATGGGATATATATTTCATTGCAATATATTTCTGAATATTAAGTTTATTTGATCAATCCTTTATCATAAAATCCTCATCATACATTCTAAATATTTTATGAAAAGTGTATATACACACATGAAACCAATAGAAACCTAAACTTCTTCCTTGGGAAATTTGATTGCATACTTACGTTTCTACAAAGTCTGGCTTGAGTACTGTTGGTGCAGCCATCTTCATCCTGTATAGCTTCATCTCGGTACCATACACTGCTGCTTGACAAAACCTACACGAAGAAAATGCAAAGAGATCATTGCTGATAAATTTGTGTCAAATTCATTAAAGGGATTGTGTATCTTTGTCTCAGATTCTAAACAAAATCCTAGCTTTAGCTCATGCTGCAATCATAATTATAAAGCTTTAGGTTAGTCAGGAATCCTATGACGTTTACAAGCCGATCGCCCATCTGATTATCAAGATATTTGTGATTGGAGATCGAAATTTCATCCACTTCCAGATTCCACGCTCTCTTCACAGGTTCATCATCTTCCCTTCGAAACGCAACCATCCATGACCCATCCACCTCAATCCATTTCTCTTTACCACTTCCACCAGTTTCTTCCAGACCCAACCTTTCCATGGTCTAAATTTAATATAGTTCCTGTTGAATAAATGTATCATTTACCCAGGTACCAACCCTGTATACAACAAATATCAACCTTAATCTTAAGATGTTTAACATTATCATGAGCATTTTTTAAAGAAAATCTCAATAAGCCCCATTTCTTCAGTAAAACAATGAAAAAGAGCTTTTTAAAAAGAGCAGTTTTCATGCAAAACAAGAGCCACATTTGCCTCCTAATATAACAACTGTAATTGGAAATAGTTTTGACAGCTCAAAATACCATAATGGCTCCTAATTTGCAGTGATTAAGGAACATAAATACACAAATGCAATCCTGTAAATCTTACCTTTCTATTAATGAGAGAGCATTGTCAAATCTCTCAGAAAACTTATCTCCTATGAAATGTTCTGCTAGCCTGCCCAATGCTTGGAACATGGAACACAGGTCTCGCAGAGTACAGTGTAATCTTCTACACTCGTTCTCCTGGTTTACATTCAACCGCTGACCTGTTAGATGAAAAAGAAAAAAGAAAAAAGATGAAGACAACATAAGGATATTAGATATCAGAATAATAATTCTCCTCATATATGTCTTCATCAGAGGACATGCATATTTTCGATTTTTTTTTTTTTTTTAATTTAAACCCAGTTCAGGCCCACTCAACACTAACAGAGGATCAAAGACAATGTGCCCAATATATGAAGATCGATTCAATCTAAATATGTAGCAGAACCACTTCCTTTTTTAAATGCATGAAATTACTTTTAAGCCCATCCATTGATGCAAAATTTGCATGATTTCATCATTTTACAATAAAACAGCATAAGGTATCCTAGAAAGAAAGGAACAAAATATTTTCTTTAAACATAAAAATGAAAAATAAGAAGGAGAAGGAGGAGGGAGGAGGAGGAGGAGGAGGAGGAGGGAGGAGGAGGAGGAGGAGGAGGGAGGAGGAGGAGAAGAAGGGGAGAAGGAGGAGGAGGAGGAGGAGGAGGAGGAAGAAGTTTCCACTTACCTTCTGGAATATCTATCACATACTGACTGAGGCCAAGGTAGATGGTCAAATATTCTTGGAATGGTGGGTACTATAAGAAAAGAGAGAAAAAAATGTATTATTATTACAGCTAAAGACACTAATAAAGACACAAAAGAAGTCGCGAGTCATGCTCTTAATATGAAACAGATCCAGAGAGAAGACTCGGCCATCCCCAAGTCGTTAACACCTCTTACTGTCTCCCAATCTTGTCGATCATTAATAAGCAACGCTCAACAATTGGAGCAGACCTACTGCAGGACAGATACCTTTAAGTTTATCCTTTTTCCCAGGTTCGTGTAAAGAATGGAACAAACTACCTGACAGCATCATCAATATTGAATCCCTTGACACTTTAAAATATATCAAACAAAGGTCATTCTATTCTATGATCAGTGACCCTCGTCCATGTCTCCACATGGTCTACCAAGTTCTGTCGACCCGTACCGAAGAAGTGATTTTTAATATTTTTATTAACTGTAGGAGAACCCAATCACCAAATATTTCCATTTGTATAAAATTTGCAAAGCTTTAGTACATTAAAGTGAAGATTAGTGATATTCATAAATTTGGCAGGACAAACATATATTGAGAGGTAAGGGACTTACAAGTGAATGATATTTAATTTCACCCAGATGCATTGTGAAAGACAAGTCGATATTCTCTTACCAATAAACTGAATGCCTCTGTGGGCAAGAGTTCAGCGATCTTAGCGACAACCTCCAGGCCTTGTCTAAGGTAGCACTGCCACTCTGTCTCACACTGCACACCAAGATTTTTAGAAAGAAAGAAAGAAAAGGAGCAAATAGGTGTTAAAGACAATCGTGAGTTTTGGCAATGATCAAAACACAAATAACCCAAATGAGGTTTCATCTAAAGGAAGGACAGAACATTTGATAAATTTGATAAGAAATAAGTAATAGCTGAGTAAGCTACATTATCACAAATGTTGTGACCTGTCAAGACCATGGATCAATGATGATTAGCCCCTGGAACAGTACATTGTCCCACATATTCATATTTGTGTTGGGCTTAGTAAACGCTTTAATACTTTTTTTCTCATTTCACTGATCCCCAACATGCCATAATATTATATTAAGTACATGATCAGTTGCTCAGAATAATCCTTTAACGGTTCCTCCAAAATAACAGTTTCAGCTGATGAAATTCAGAACGAAATGTTAAATCTTTTTGAACTATCTGTTTTCCGAGGTCACTCACATCATCATCCAGCGTGTCATCGTCTAGCTCCTCCAGCTGAGCCTGGTTGAATCTGAACTGCATCTTGTGAAGAATCTCAGACATCACCGATAGCAACGCATCTTTGTATCTACACAATCAAAATTGAAAGCACATCTATTCAATTAACTGTAAATTTAAGCATATCAGGAGCTCTTGTAGCGCAGTAGAATATATCCTTAATGCTGGATAGTTTCTGAGCTCTATAAATGTATAATTATTATTGTTATTATTATTACAGAAGGAGAGGAAAGCAATATGGATTGAATAATTGATTAAATAACATTGGTATGGAATATCTTGAAATATAAATATGAGAGTCGTTTGGAACGTTTCTTTAATCAAATCATTTGTCTGAAGTTTTAAGAACTTATCAATTTGCATATCAAGACATATGCTCCAGTATCGAACTGCATATAAACATTCACATGGTACAAGAGCCACTTAAAGGGATAGTTGAGTTCTGTTTTCAGACCGCAAATGCCTTCAAAGTGCATGGTTATTGATCTTATTCTTATCTATGACTTTTCTAGTGCCCTGTAAGGACCTAAAATTGCTATGAAGGTAATTTTAGACCCCAAAATGTGTGAAATTTAGCCAATACGATGATACCAATTCAGCTCCACATTCAACAAAGTACGGTGACCGTTAATTAATTGATTAATTAATAATAACAATACATGGGCCGGCTGGTTGTGCCTAATATAACCAACACAAAAAAGCCATAATCCGCATTGGCTGAAATATAACGTAAAAGGCGCTATTTCGTGTTTTTTTCAACGGCTTTTTCAAATTATTGAATATTTGTGGTGGTACACAAATATTAAAAATTGTTATATTTATGGATATTTCAGCCGTCTCTAAACCAATTTTGATCAAACAAAGATGATTTTGTTATTTAATCTGTATGTTCTTTCAAATTTGACACTCATTCTTTCATTATCTCACAAAAAGATTATTTTGTGTGGCGCCCTCTGCAACAGAACTCAACTATCCCTTTAATGTAAATCCAATTCACGTTATCAACTGGTCATTTAGGCAGTTCATAATTTGATCAACACGGGTTAAGATTTATACCGACTTGGCATTTCAATAATATGTGCCTCCTAAAAACAAGACACAATTTAGGCAAAATCTCAATTTGCTAAAAACACGACTTCAGCAATAATTTTATTAGTCTGAAAAATGATTTGATAAGTATCAGTTGGTAAAACAGACCTGTCTACAAAGTGATTCATTTCCGGGTTTCTTGATGCGTTGGTCTTGTCGATTAGATAGTCCAGGAATACTGTCCAGATATCCAGGCATGAGAAGTACCCTTCTTGTTCCGGCTGAAAACAAAGGATGATGAAAAATCAATCAATAAATAAATAAATAAATAAAAGCAGAAGGCTTGGTTCTGGGAAAGGTGAACTGAAAAATAATTTGTGAGCTTTCTTATTCTGTTTACCCTAGAGTGGAAGAGTATCATAGAAAAAGAGGACTGTAACTGTCATGCCACAAGTTTGTGTAGTCCCTTATACACACTTCTGTGTACAGTGTATGTGACCCTTAGCATGGCTGAAAAAATTGTTGGACAAACATTATGGCTCGTCCTACCGAATTACAGGTAATGTATGCAATACACATTCTGACTATTTAAATACAACTAATCCTAACAGGTGAATGAACAAAATTATAATGAGGCACTTAAAGCTTTGTGCATCAAACTTGATTACATTACAAAAATGGCATATTGCTTTAGAATTATTTTTTTCTTCAAAAATAAACATACGGTAAACTTTGGAGATATGTTACCTAATATGTTACAAAAGATTGACCAATTCTTACCTGCTTGAATGTGTACTTGAAGAGTAGAGAAAGGAACTCTAGGACTGGAAAATGGGAGTTGCTCTCAAACCGTCGAAGATGTACACTGACAAATAAACCTAAAAACTCTGTGAATTTCTCTACATAACTGCGCATTGGGGAAGAGTGATGGAGAAAGTGCAATTTTTTCGCATTAATATTCCTCAAGGAACAAACATTCTGAGACATAAAATAAAAATAAAAAATTCTCACAACCGTCATCAATCATTACACGTTAATGTACAACCATAAGATAAAGTATCACAACTGTTAATAGATCAACAAACATTTCTACTACCTTCAAGTACTTATTCACTCATACATGTTTGCTTATGATTAAAACACAAAAAAGAAATGTTCAACACACCAAGAACCAAATTCTATGACATGTACAAAACAAACATAATGGGAAAGCGAGTACAAGGAACAAAATGAAACACTAGATGCACACACTCTTTCCGGTTCTCATTTCTGTGAAGAACGGCTGCTTCTCCACTCACCTTTCGTCCAAATCTTCTAACCTATTCCCTACTGATTGGTTCGTATTGTCTTTGGTTAATTTTTGGAGCAGCTGGAAAGTCTGTTGGAACATTCGCAAGAGGTAATCCTCAAAGTCCGAGGGCACGCAGTTCTTGGACATGATCTCGTTGATGCAGGACATGGCCAGGACGCCCAGCGAGGAGCTCCCGCTTGAGCTGAAGCTGTCGTTGGCGGGCGAAGTCGTGCCGCGGCTGACCGACTGGATGTCGCAGCCGAAGTTGGCGAAGTGGAAGATGACGGTGATGAGGTTGGGGGTGATGTTGCCCGAGAGGGGCATCCAGGAGAAGAAGTGGAGGAGACAGTTGAGGCACAGCGTGCTGAGGTGCTCACTCTCCTGGTCCAGCGGGGGCAGGGGCTGGACGTTGTGCTTGTTGGGAGGCGATGACTTGAACATGCTTCGGATGATGTGGCTCCCTGCAAGATAGACATAATAGTAGTAGTGGTGGTTATTTTACCTGACTGCTAAGAAAGCATTAATGCTCGTTAGTACGCAACCAGAGGACCGAAGGCTTTAGGTCCTCTCTGAGGGTCTTGTAATGAGGATTAATGCCTTACCAACAGGCACTATGACTAGTGCATCAACTTGGTTTCAAACCCTAATAGCGCTTAGAGACTTAATTGTGATTCGCGCTATATAAAAGCTGAATATTATTATTATTATTATTACAAAAGGAGTTCAAGTTAATCTCAACCTAGTGAGGTATTGGGCTGGGTTGTTATATCAATTTTGCTTAGAATTAAAGAAATGTATCTTTGTAAATTTTAAACAGTAATAACCATCCAGTAAGGGAAATTAACTGTAACCGTCGATAAGAATAATGAGAATTCTACTAGTACCCAAGTCAGAATAATGCTAAAATAATGGATATATCATTACTAGAACATACCTGCCAACCTTTGACTGAAAGAAAATTAGGAATCTCTCAAAGGCACAATTAAGAATAAAGTCTATTTTGTAAACTTTTTACACAGCATATTTCAGAAAAAGAGAGGAGTCTAGGGTTCAAAACAATAGCTTGAAGGCCTAAAAATAGGATTCATTTCTCCAAAATAAAAATGGTTGGCAGCTATAGTAGAACAGTGTTTTTAAAATAATTAATTACCATTGTCACCACCCATAAAACCAAGCATTCCATCTTCTTTTGGATTGCATGTATTTCCTAAAGTTGAATACTACCTTTAATGATGATTTTTCTAAGAATGATTGAGGAAGTGAGTCATTCTTTGGTTACAAGAGTAATTCTAATGGCAAGGTTGAGAGAGGGAAGGGGGTGGGGTTCCACATTACTATGACCAATGTACGCTTTCTCCTTCTAAATGCAGATTGTGAATGGCAACTTTTTCTTTGAAATTTGAGCCAAAGTCTGTAATATACAAAGCAACCGTTTGTGCAGTCATTTACCCATGATGCATCATAACAACCAAAATATCTGACCCTAAACTAAAGATAATAATAATTTTCAGAATACCACCCATACTAATTCAAACTGCGTCAATCAAATGACATTATTTGCTCTTGGTCTGCCTACCTCATACTAATTCAACTTATTTCGAGACTGTAGTGTGCATAAGTTTTACAATATTTTCTATGCATAAATACATTCCTCTGTTGTAAAAAAGGAGTCATATCAATTTGTTTGCATCCTTCCCCCTCTCCCATTCCCTATTTTCCACCTCTCTCTCATGATTTGTTCCCCCTTTCAACCCCCACCCCTCTTGTATTCACCTGTTCTTAGCTTACCTGACTGTAAGGGTGATGACCCGTAGGCCATATGGGTGGGGCTAGCGTCATTGGAATCATCGTGGGTGGGAGATGGGGGCGGGGTAGCTGTGGTCACCAGTGACCGATGCTTGTCCAGTATCGTCTCCAGTATATCTATCATAACAGAACATAGGATATATTAACCTGTTGTCTACTGAATTTCCTCATTCGCATAGACGTAATACAGGAACCACTCAGTTACAGTAGGCATTCGGTTAACAGCTATCTTGAAGAGAAGTGGTTTAATTTACTGGATCATCATCATCAAAGTGGCTTGTCAGAATTATGATGTTGCTTATCAAAAACAAAAATCTTTTTGCTGGCATTGGCATCTGATGTCAGGGGACCTTCTGCCAGTGCAGAGATGCCAACCTCTTGACACAAAAAAACAGACCAAGTATACTAAAAATTTTGGAGAGAAAAATCAGATTTTCACGAAAACTTGACACTACCAATGACCTGTCGGCCCCGGGCCAGTAAAATTTCAGAAAAATGTTTTACTGGTAAGTACGGTCTTAGTAAAAATGTTTGCTCTTTCATTAAAATTCAATGAGAAAATTGTAAAGCAAAGTTTTTTTGGGGGTTGCGGGGGTTTACATACATATGTTTCTATGCGATTCCGCTGTTTTTATGCGTTTAAAAAAAAAAAATTAAAAAAAATTTTAAAAATTGTATTATCGTATTTCACTCTTATTATCGTACTAAATACGATTTAATCGTATTGGTTGTCATCTCTGCCAGTGGCATCACTGAGCCAGGAGTGGTCAGGCAATCACTATAGTACTGCACAAATCTTGAATATGGTGAATGATACATTAGGTCATTCTTTCAATAGAAAAACTTTTAAAAATTGCTGTATGCTCTTGAATTAAGAGTATGTTCCTCAGAAATATTAGGCCTGTTTTACTTATAGAAAGCAGTAACAACATTAATTTACAGTAACAGGAGTCACTACAGACTGCTTCATAGCGACAAAAAAAGTGGTCAGTACAGATAGGTGATCTTAAAAGTTTATGAACACTTCCTGTATTACAAGTCTGAGTGAGAAACAATGTTCAACGAACACAAAAAGAAGTCATTTTATATAAATATGTTTTTTCATTAAAGGCGGTCACTAAACAGGTACGACTGCTGATTAAAATATTTACCAAGTCTACCCCTCAATAGCAGATTTGTATCACTACCTAATTTACTCAATTTTAGAGATTTATAAGTTTATTACAGGCCGGCAAATCTGATCTTCTTCTTCTTACATGTAATGAAAATTGGTCAGTACAGATATGTGATCTTAAAAGTTTATGAACAATTTCCGTATTACAAGTCTGAGTGAGAACCAATGTTCAACGAACACAAACAAGTCATCTTATAGAAACCCGGTCTTTCGTTAAAGGCGGTCACTAAACAGGTACGACTGCTGATTAAAATATTTTCCAAGTCTACTCTTCAATAGCTGATTGTATCAATATCTAATTTATAACATTTTAGAGATTTATAAGTTTATTACTGGCCATCAAATCTTATCTCCTTTAGCATAAAATAGTCCTCAATGCAGAGTGTCTTACGTGTAATGAGACTGAAGACTGTCGGAACCTGATCCAGCAGCAGTCTCTGCACCTCCTCCTTCCTGGCGGCGCTCAAGTCCTCCCTCGGAGATGCCAGTTCTTCTGATGTGGTCTGGAGCATGATCAGACCAAGACTACATGTCTGTGGCTGCTGAATGAGCTGTGGGAAAGCAAGAGGAAACCAAAGGACTATCAGAGGGGTGTTTCACAAAGCCTTTTTTCATTAAAAATTACAAACATCAGTGACAAATCTGCTGATAACCAATCAGAAGCAAGGGTTTCGGTAGCTTTTAACAAAAACTGATATTTGACACTGATGACAAGTTTTGTGAAATGGGGCCCAGGGCCCGTATTCAATTCAATACTTAAGTACAAAATTTAAGCTTTTTACTTAGTATTTGGCTTAGAAAAAATACCAACTTTGGTATTCAATTTACACTTTTGGCTAAGAATTTTACTCTAAATCTATGCCAACTCCATACCAGACTTAAGCCAATTATTTGGAGGCCTTGATTGGCAGACATATATGGTTTTCTTAAGCAGTATTATATCAGCGCACATTTATTGCAATGCATCGATTGCGCATTTCTTTTGATTGACGGTGTGACGTCACAATGCTTATCATTAAGTATTTTACTTAGATTTTGTCTAAGTTAAGTAAAAGTCTAAAATGCGATTTGAATACGAGATAAGTAAATTACTTAACTTAGCCATTTACTTAGTAAATTTCTTACTTATGCTAAGTATTGAATTGAATACCGGCCCAGGTTTCCACTGTCTATTCTCTTAGCTAATGCTGATAGAACTGTGAATACCAATTGATCTAGCAAATTCAACCAAGTCAGAGGCAAGTAATGCCTCCGAGATGATCTCGTGTGACTGGGACCGATCATCTTCGGATAAAAATGTAAAAGCTGATCTTAATTATATCTTACCTGCATGATGGAGGGGAAGAAGTCCGGGTAGAAGTGAGGCCAGTCCAGCCTGGCGATGCAGACAATCACCTTGATCAGCTTGTTCCTGATGTAGTTTGGGACAACCTTGTGCTGGCCCAGGAGGAACTTGGTCAGGCCGGACCTGATCTCCATGCGATCCTGGGGAGCTAGCCCTATCCATTGTCTGTTGATTACATTCTATACAAGAGAGAGAGATAGAGAGAGAGAGAAGGAGAGAGAGTAAGTAACATTGAAGTACACCTGAAACTCGTGGAAATATAAAATATAACAGTGATATAAAGAATAGGGTGGAGAGAGAGAACAGAAAGATATATGCAAACCATATCTGACATAAGCTGCAGTTACCACAAATAAATAATACAAAGGGGGAGAGAGAGAGAGTGAGATGGAATGGACAGACATTCTAGAGGGAGAGAGCCAAATAAAAAAATCAAGTGTAATAACATGGTAAGAAAGGAAAGATAGTGAGAAAGGAAAGATGGTAAGAAAGGAAAGATGGTAAGAAAGGAAAGAAGTAAGGAAGAAAGATAAAAAAAAAAAAAAATGAGATGGTAAGAGAGGAGTAGAAAGATGAAATAACAAGAGTAATGATATGCCAGTCATATAGTGCACATCACAAATATGTCCATATGCACAGGGAAAGAGAGAAGAAGGAAAAGAAAAGAGAAAGGAAAGGAAAGGAAGAATATGGAAGGGAGAGTGGGGAGAGATGGGAGGGAAGGGAGGGAAGGGCAACACAATCAAATCAAAAGGATGAGTTTCATACTTTACCTCAAAGACACTGAGGGCATACATCATGACATACTCATTACGAGTATGCATGAGGAAATAGAAGCAATGTCTCCATGATCCACTCTGTGCGCTGAAGTTATTCAGAAGTTCCTCTGGAAACATGAGAAGAAAGAAGATACCAATTCATGATCAGTTTTTACATTTCCTTGAAAGGTCAATGAATTGATTTATTTGTACTATCCTAATCATGTGGTTAATTATACATGCTATTTTTTCTTTTCCTCGTTAGGGTAATTTCCATGATTAGTGATTAATATTTGTTTGTGTGTATAACTCGTTCTCCGTGATTGATCTGACATTGATTATCACTAGTGATGGATGAGGTACAAAGTACAAAAGCATTCAATAGAAGCAGTGAAACGGTTGGGTGGAAATACATTTCCTGGAATTTTCATTCAAAATCAGAATATGCACTGCATATGAATACATTAATTACATCACATGAGAGCTGGGTTTCAAGATTTCAAAAGTATACTTGATTCACTTTAATATACTAGCAATACACGAAAGAACCTGTAGATGAATTTAAGATTGGAATATATTCATCCATGCGAAGAAAAACACAACTTTTTCAATCACTGATCTGGGGGATCTACAAACTACAAGCACTGCTTTTTAGTGGATCCCCCCATTTCCTCAGAATTTCTTGTAATAATTTTATTATGTGTAAAGTGTATTTGTATACTTATCAGGATCAAAACGAATATGTACATACATTTTTTTCATACTTTCTGTAATAATATCTGTAATACCTTTGTTTATCTTTCTGTTGGAAATGAAATAAATATGAATGGAATTGAATTGAATTGATCTTACCGATGTCTCTCTTGCGTTGGTTTGTTGTTGATATGGCAAAGAACTCTGACATGAGACCCTCCAGGGTCCTCAGAGAGGAGTCCTCCGTAGTCTGTCAGGAAGAAGCAAAGGAGACATTCATTAGTCTTGCTTGAAATAATTCGTGATGAAGCCATTTAATTTCATTATTCTGTGAATCTACATGTATGCTGACCAAAAAAGTGTGCAAATAAGGATACAAGGTACCTTACATGAACTAACAAAACAAATGAAGTGAATGACAAAAATAGAGAGCATGGACTACATATTATCTTAAAATGAAAATATACCACAAGAATTGGGGGGAAATAATAAATTATAAATATGGTGTACATAATACATAGCTTTTGTCAGAACTAACTTAAATAATCTTTTTTATGGTGGGTCACAAAATTCATTGCAGCAAATATAAAGCAACATGATTATGATTTTGTTTTAATTCTAAGTGTTTGCCTTGGAACCCCCCCCCCCAAAAAAAAAAAAAAAATAATAATAATCAATAAATAAATAAATATTTTAATGAATAAACAAAATAGAATAAAAGATTTAAACGTAAAAAAATAGTGGATTTGAATCTGATTATACCCATTTACATTGTAGATCACATTTTCAGGAGTATAAATAAACATTCTAAGAAATGTTGGAAGACAAAATTATGTCAAATGTTAAGGAAATCACCAGGATGAACCATAAGTTCCTGTAACATTTAATATGATACATGTTAAGGCTGTGCAAAACCGTGTAATGAGGTACCCGAGTACACTCCCAGGCTTACAAGCGAATACTCGAATATTCGGACGTCACGTTTTTTTATATTTTTTAATATTTGTTTTGCCACCACCATACCACGGGAGCAGTATCCCAGGTCCGTCTCCGAAAACTCACGCAATTTCACTTCGGGTTGCAGTTGAAGGCACCGATTTAAGGATAATAATAACAGTAAACAATGCTGTTTTAAAAAACAAAGATGGCAGAATAATCCATTTTCCTACAAGTCCAAACAGAAATCCGGACATTTGGTCCCAGTTTCTGAGTGGTGAGTTTGACAGTGATTGAGCTGGGAAACATTTTTACCGACGGTACCATGCAGGCGGCCGGCGCTCTCCCTGGCATGGGTTAGCCTCGGCCTGGACAGTGCCAGGTGACCGGGTTTTTTTTTTTTTTTTTTTTTTTGGGGGGGGGGCTGAATATTCGAGTACGAGAAATCAACAGTGCGGGTACTCCTCGTCGCAGCCCTAATACATGTGCAATAGACGAAGGAAATAGTTGAGTTCATACACACCATTAGTGTTTCCTTTGATTTAGGTCAACGATACTATTTACCTTCCGTTAATGTTGAACTTCAATTTAGCAGTTTAGCATAATATCATACAAGCCTCTTACTCAATGTGAAGCAGAGAGCTACATGTAGCGATTCCAGTATACATGTTTGTCATATCTTATAATACCAGGTTACAACTTCTTACAATACATGGGTAAAAGTTATTTCTGATAATGCCGTTATCCTCGTAAACTTTTTTGAAATAACAAGCCTGTTTTTTTTTTTAAAGCAAAGAAATCAAAACATTTATCACTGTTATGTCTACATCCATCGGACTAAAACATAGGGTTTTTCCCTATAATTTCATTAAAGACATCAAATCTCATTGAATCTGTGCAGATTAAATAATTCTGAAAGGGCGTAGTGTGTCTATCAGTATCGGGTGATAATATAGTCACATGTGCAACTAATATTAAACAAATCTGATATTTTATGCTTTTAGTCTTTGAACAATTGTACCCATATTGACAGATGTCACTAAAACATAAATGTAGGGTTACAAACTATTTTCCGATAATTTCAGAAAGACATTGAATCTCATTTGAATCTGTGCAGATTAAACAGCACACAATTCATTGATCTGCTTGCCAAATTGGATGATAGACAAGGTCATGTCCTATCAGGGATTGATAAATTGTTTGGGTCATAGATTCGTGAACAAGAACTTTTTTACTCAATTAATTATCTTATTAAATTATTAAGTAATATTATTGAAATAAAATAATTTAATAAAAGTTATTTGGTATACTCGTTACTGATAATTATAACGGTCATAGTTATTGAATGAATACAAATAATTCCCCTAATAAAACTACCCAATTTCTTGGGAAAAAGGGGGTAATTGATGAGCATTCTTTTAAAGGAAGATGAAGATTGTAAAAGGAAACCTAAACTGCACATGTTACTGTATCTTGGAGTGTTAAAGGGCAATACGAGTTTCATATCACAAACTTTCATTGATCAGCATGATGCTTCAACTTTGGAACATATTTGACCCCTTATAAAAAAAAAAAAAACATCAAGAATTAATGGATGAATCATACAACCAGCTGGACAGGTATGACCATGAGAAGAGGAAAATGTGGTTGACATGTACATGTACAATGTATATCCACCAAATCCAATGGGCATTGCAATTTTGCAGAATTTGTACTGTGCTGAACGGTACAAGTCATGTGACTGCCCTATCAACTTGAAAAGTGGCAAGGCTTAAATTATTCCAAGGCCACCAAGGCCATTGCCTTGGATGCCCCTTTGATTGGCCTCGATGCCCCTCTCATTGGCCTTGGAGATTTTGTGTGCCCTTTCCAATTCTTCCTATTTGTGCTGTAATATAGGAATGTGCCCTACAGAAAAGTGGCCTTGCCCTAAAAATATTGAAATTTAAGGCCTGAAGTGGTCATTGTCTCAACTCGAGATGTTTACTGTAGAGCACCCAGCAAATGCATCAAAATCAGATGCAGGAGCATGAACTGTTTTCCGCAGTTCTACAATATATTGACTTTGCACGACATCTAAAGTTTAAGTGAAACACTTCGAGTTTGTTGGACGGTATTGCAAAGCTTAATTTAAATCCATTTTTTACTGGCATTTTTCACCTTCACATTGAAATGACTAGACTTTCGATAAAATGGAGTCGAACAAGTTACTTAACTTTGCAAAGAATTTGTTCTCTTGCTGGTCCACAAAAGCATCGAAAGTTTGGAACGTTTTTGAATTCCAAACCAACTATTCTATACATGCATCAACCTAAACTTGTACTTTTGTACACTACCACTATGTTCTTGTGATATATATAAGTACATCAGAGCAGAATATACTGTACTGGTAATTCATCCATGATCCATCACTAATAGCATGATTGAAACTAAATTATGACATCCATGATTTGAAAAACCATTAAAAGAGACATGCAAATCAATGCATTCAACAGAGACAGCATCACTTATTACAACCCATAAAGTTTGTTGATCCTCTCCCCCCTCACCCACCCCCCCCCCAAAAAAAAAAATCTTTAAAAGCTGGGTACTGTTTCAAAAAACCGTCATAAATAATATATTTCTGACATCCCACATCCCTTTGAAACCCATGGTAATTTATGTGTGCATTTCAATGGCATGTCATTGGCCTTGTACTTATGAGGGTTCTTTCAAATGCTTCCCTTTAATTCTAGTTCTGCTGCTAAAATGCAATGTTTGCATAAAATTCTGAAAGTGCTTAGTCTTCCTATTAGTAGGGTGTCTGAACGATTTTTCAATTTTCAATTTGGGATCGTTTTTCACATTTTTGTTTGATATTTGAATAAAAAAAGCATAATAATACATTTCAAATTTCAAGTCTAACCGATGTTTCGATCAAAAGATACAGCCCCTCCAAAACGCTGCAATATTCATATTGATTTGGTCAGAATCGACGAAAACGACATACACGCAGAGTTATGTTGTTTTGCTCAATTTAGCAAAACAGCTGTATCGCGCGATATGCAAGCGTATGCATATCGTACGCATGTTGCTAAGCTGAATGCGCGACTTGCAGCTTGAGCCACATTGTCTCCGCGATATTGCCATTGACTATAACGTGTATTCACTTCCGGGTATTTTTGCGCGAACGGCTAGCCATACTTTCATTCAGGTTTCGTTCCTACGCGGAGATGTTACGCGATGTAACCATGGTTTGGACTGAGCGGAGCGCACGCCTCCCTAATTAGCTGATCCAACAAATAAGGGGAAGGGTATTTTTAAACTGTAATCCCTTGTGATCCCTGGTGGCTAGCGAAAAAATAAGCGCATAGATATATTCCTTAGGACTGGGACTACTTATCGATTGGGGCGTCATATCTCAAAAGTGACAAACCTCAGAGTTAGCCAGGACACAATGTTTAAATCACTGTTTTGACCAAGATATTTTTATAATTTCGAGATGACCCCCCTTTGGAAATATTGGAATTTACCTGCTCTTTCATATGACACCACATTTAATGAGTATCAACTTCAGGATCACAACAGATAAAGGTTTGAATCTCGAATTGAAAAAAAAAACTTGACTTTTTTTGCATGGTCGCGCAATGCACGTAGACTGCATAGGGATGCGTGCAATCTCTATGGGAAGAATCTTAGCACACAATATCGGGTGCGCGATCAGACACCCTACTATTAGGTGATAGTATATAGTCACATGTGTGACTAATACTAAACAAATCTGATATTTCATGCCTTGGGTCTTTGAACATGTGTACCCTTGCAGGCAATTGGAAAGTTCATTGACACATGTCACATGCTAGATATCACATGACTTCTAGTCTAGATTTTTGAATATTTTCAGTCATAGTCTTCCATTTTCAGGACAGGGGCAATTCTGTGCAAAGTGTCCAGTACATGTATGGCATTAATGTTTCTTTGCCACATGTTTTATCAAAAAAATGAACAATTTCTTGGTAAGACAATTGAAATAGTGCTTTCTAAAATCACTTCTTATAGTAATAGTCTTACCAAAAAAAATGTTCTATCCGTGGCTGAATGGATAAACATCAAGTGTACTAAATAAAGGACACATGGCACGGAATCGTGCTATGTCATGATGTTGTATCAGCTTTTACTCTTTTGTGGGAACCTTGCAATCAAAGGTGGACCCTTGCAATCAAAGGTGGAACATTGCAATAAAGGATGGAACCTTGCAACCAAAGATTAACCCACCCTACATTTAAGCAATTGCTGCATTTGAATGAGACATTCTGTATCTTGGTTAAAAATCATGTCAGAATTCTGATGTGTCCAACACCAAATTTATTTTGGACCTTGGGTGCAGAGTACAAGGTGATATAATGAATTTAAAAAGAAGAAGATAAAGGAGGAGGCGACGAAAGAGAAGGAGAAGAAGAAGAAAGAGAAAGAGCAGGAGAAGGGAGAAGAGAAGAAAAGAGGAAGAGGAGAGGAGGAGGGAGGAGGAGGAGGAGGAGGAGGAGGAGGAGGAGGAGGAGGAAGAGGAGGAGGAAGAAGAGGAGGAGGAGGAAGAAGAGGAAGAGGAAGAAGAAGAAGAAGAGGAGAAAGAGGAGGAAGAAGAGGAGGAAGAGGAGGAAGAAGAGGAAGAAGAGGAAGAAGAGGAAGAAGAGGAAGAAGAGGAGCTAGGAGAAGAGGAGCTAGGAGAAGGATGGTCTAGGAGAAGGATAGTGATGAAGAAGATGACTTCTAACAGTAACATGAATGAGCTCCAGCCATTCATGTCCGAATCAGACCCACAAATCTATGAATACACTGCCAGCCACCTCTTTCAAATTAATGCAAATTATAATGTCTGAAAAGACTTTAATTTCATGTGCAGACTTACTTTAGATTTACAGACAATATCCTGAAAAGGGGAACCCACTCATTAACTCTGCATACAATCACTTGCGTCAGTGGTATGTCACAGACACAGTCGAATGAGTCAATTGAAAATAGGTCAAACTATGTCACAATCAATGCCTTTTATTTTTTACTTAGTTGGACAAAATTACTGTGCGATATGTGTGCACTTGCTACCATCTGTGCATAATGTAATGACCCTGGCCTACTTCTGTACTTCCTATTTAACAATCTTGTGGACTGTAACTGTGGCCATTTTGGGAAATATGGTCTTACACACCTTTCATTTCAAATTGAGCAAGTCAAGCTGGCATGACAATGACAGCCGAGGCACACACCCACCCTTAAAAATCATGCACGCATCAGCACACGCAATTTCAATTCACGGCGACCGGTCAAGACCGGTCAAGACACGTAGCGACTCGCACTGTCTGCCGCAGAACCTCCGCTTGGTTATCAACGTAAAATCCCCTTGAAACGAAAGTAGGTGCGGTGACTCTAACAATCTTACCATGTTTTCTTTGATCTTCACATCTGCTTCAAAGCATGACCACCTCAACTCGAAGACAATTTATCTAGACTTTCACCCCGCAAGATATAAGTCCTCTCAGCTGCACGGTTTCCTGCCAAACGTCAAATTTAGGGTCGGATATCGTTCGATTTCTGCTTCACACGATGCGATGACTTCCTATTGCGCATGCCTAGCATACCTCAACGGTTTGTTCGCGATTACAATTTACTCCAGTCAGTAGTTCTAATGCGGAAATTGTATCTTTATTTTTGAAAAAGACAAAGATATAAATCGAAGAGGAAGTACAAATTAGAGGTAATTGAAAGAGACATCCTTGATATTGTGCTTACGAAGGAATTACTTGAGCACTTCTTACTGTATTCGAGTTTTGGGAAGGCATTAATCCTTATTACCAAGTCTCTTGGAGAGGACTTAAAGCTGTCGGTCCCCTGGATTTCTTAGCAGTCAGGTAAAACTAGCCAACCAACAAGAAGGTATATTACAGACGACAGTGCATAAACGAGTTTTTCTTTTTTAATCTCTAAGCTTCCTCTTTCTCCACACGCATTTCATTTCCTGCACTGCCGTACGGTAATGAAATTTAACGCCCTCTTTTTTTTTAAGGGGGGGGGGGGGGTGTGGATAGGCCTTTTCTCCGTTCGTCGTTGCCAGGTAATAGGGACTTTTAGATTTGCGTGGACTGATACGTGTGACGTCCATTCAAGGCAGTGCATTAAAAGGACGTCGATCGTAGCATAGACCTATTGTCTTCGGGCGAATCTAAAAGTCCCTAATCACAGCTAATGCTCCTACTACAGACTTACCACTATTATCATAGCATAGCCCTAATCTCTAAGAAACTGGTAGCCTATTCTGGATATAAATTACTTTTGTTTGTAATGATTCTAATCTCTCATTATTTTGTATATGCTATGGTATAATGAGTTACATGTATATCTGATGTGCTTGTGCTTCTGATTTATATATATAATATATTATATATATATATATATATATATATATATATATATAGGAGTTGGAAGGTTACACTTTATTGGTACGAGTTGTACAGACTGTTGCTCATCAGTAACTAAATACATATTAATACAATCATGGCGAAGTTAAAAACAGCTTTATTTTTTTGCTCCCGAATTTTAATTTTTTTTTGGTCTTGAAATTTGCAAATTTGACATTTTTCCCATGGGGGGGGGGGTAAGGTCACCTTTTTTAGGTCAGCCATTGGTATAAAATTGGCATTGGCACAAAATACATACACAAAACATTGTTACACATAACAAAAACTCAAGGGGGGGTTTAACCCCAAAACCACCCCCCCCCCCCCCTGCGTACGCGCCTGTACCCAAGTAAGGGCTAACGCAATAATACAATAGTGGAATTATATATAGGCCTATATATTTACAATTGTCATAGTGTTAATGTAAATTTTCGCAATGAAAGTAATTTAAAACCATTTTGAGTTGAATTGAATAGATCGTGCACGTGTTTGATTTCGTGACAGAATCACATGTGTTACACTTGGCGCCCCATACACATATGTATAACACATCAATGCCATCGTCTTTTTTAAAATATTAATTTCGCAGTTTGATGACGAGCAATATTTATTTTATTTATTTATTTATTTATTTATTTATTTTGTTTTATTTACCCCAGGTAACCCCATCAGTGAGTAAAACACTGTTATACTCGGGGGCCCTGCAATAGTACAACAAAAATTACAAACATATAAATGAATACAAAACAACAAATATTACTAAGACATCAGACCTGCACGAGATATTAAACTTTTAAGAAAAAAAAAAGAAGAAGAAAACAACACAACAAAAAAAAAAAACTATAAGGCTCCCACAATGCCTCCGCTTGCCGGAACCAACTGGACAGCAGGGATAAAGATCAAACTGCCATTTAAATTATCTTTCCATTGCATGAGTTCATTAATCTTCGTCCTCTTTGACTCGTCCCCCCCCCCCTCTCTCTCTCTCTCTGGTATAGTAACATAAACAAGTCAGATCAAAAGAAGTTGAAGATTATACAGAACAAAATGGTGAGATTTATCAACTGTTCTGGGTCCAAGAACTCATGTTGGCTACAGCGAACTTTCTAAAGCTGGTTTTTCTTAAGTCGACCAAAGATCAAAACAACTCGTATTGCATCACGTGCATAAAATATATCATACTATAGGTCGAATCATTATATTCGATCCAACTTCGATCTTGTTACTGACGTACATGATTATAATACAAGAAATAGCCGATTCAACTTTAATTTACCAGAAAGAGTAGGTAGTATTGGAATTCGTTTTATTACAATGCCATAAAACATTGGAATTCCCTTCCCAATGGTGTAAAAGAAATAGGGAAACTATGCTCATTTTAAGAGGAAATTAAAGGAATACCTAATACTTGACAGTCAGAGAAGAGAAGTGAATGACATGTTATATGATTGAAATTTGTATTCTTCTGCCGGTTCATACATTTTCATTTTGTATATACTTATGTTTTCGTACGTTATAGAAATTCTACAAATTCATCATTATTTCCTTTTCTTCCTCCTCCTCTTTTTCTTCTTCTCCCTTCTTCTTCTTGTACTTATTATCATTTCTATCATCAGTTTAATGTTGTTATTATTATTATTATTATCTTTAATAAGTAATTCTTTTAATTTTCTTATCTATCTGTCTAAACTTATTAATTTTATACATGTCTGTAAGGACCCCACTGGAAATAAGCTCTCGAGCTTTCGTGGGTTATCCTGTTCAAGCTGACTTAAGTTTGACCTGTTATTATTGTATATTGTTGTATGTTGGAAGCTTGTCGAATAAAAATCAATCAATCAATCAATCTCTATCTCTCTCTCTCTCTCTCTCTATCTCATACACACACTCTTTCTCTCTCTCTTTCTATATTTCTCTTCTCCGTCTGTCTGTCTCTCTCTTTCTCTCTCTCTCTCTCTTTCTCTCTGTCTTTCTCACTCTCTCTCTCTCTCGCAAGACCTATGGATAATTTTTTCTGAGTTATCCTAAGGTAAAACAATGTATACTGCAACTTTGTATGTTATTACTATTATCAGTATTAATAGCAATCAAACTTGTTCGCACATTAAAGTCACAGACGCCCTCTAGTCATGCCAGTAGCTTCATAACTTTCCTTTAAGTTGGGTGCTATGATTGTAAATTCTGAATTAATTTTACTTCGTATTACTATGCATGATGTACCCACCCCCCCCTGCGTACGCGCCTGAGTTGATGAAAGGTTCAATAGTAAAAAACTGTCTATTGAGGCCACCCAAGTGAAAAAGAGAAAATTATGGCCGCGTATAGACAGGTGGACTATCTAGACAAGTTCTACGACACACAAGTATATCTCAAGAGAGTCAAAATACAATGACAGGTGGCCTATCTAGACAAGTTCTACGACACACAAGTATATCTCAAGAGAGTCAAAATACAATGACAGGTGGCCTATCTAGACAAGTTCTACGACACACAAGTATATCTCAAGAGAGTCAAAATACAATGACAAGTGGCCACCAAGACAGATTTACTCACATTGTGGTATCCATGATTAAATATTTCCCCGTTCCATGCTGGTATAGGCTTAATTACTCATTTATAACATACCCTCCAATTTGGAATGATGCGATGATGAAAGCATATACAGCACAGAACATGGATAACGTTTTTTGTATTATGTACACCCGTATAATCATAGTAAGGCCATGTAAACAAAATATTCATGTTAAGCGTCCCCGCCCGCTACCTTTTGGGGGGCCGCCTCCTATTTTTTTTTTTTTTTTTTTTTAATTTTGGAAATTTTTCGGAAATTTTTTTTTTTAAAGAAAAAAAACATGAAAAACACTGCTAAAAAGGATCTATTTCTGATTTACAAAAAAAAAAAAAAAATGTCTGCGGCCATCTTGAAAAATAGCCCTACTGACAGGGAAAATGTACCGAGCGGCCATTTGAGCGGCCATTTTGAAAAAAAAAAGGCCTCCTCCTTCCTATTTTTCCAAAAAACAGGACGCTAAACATGTTTTTTTTTTTTTTGGGCCTAATGCTCGATGAACCATATTACCCAATCTGATCAGTTATAACCCTAAAAGGGTATTTTTTATAAATCTGCAGAACGGCTTACTTCGAATCATCGGATCATCGCGTCGGTCGGGTGGTCGCGTTGCCCGACTTTTTGTGAAAAATTCCCCTTTATTCACGAAATGTGTGTGGGGGGTAATCTTTGATATAAACCCTTTTTATCTACAAATGGTCTGGTCCAATATAACCGACATTTTGTAAAAATCCTACGGCAAATCTACGATAAGCCGTGTTCTTCACGCGCATCTTCACATGATCTACCGCTTTCGTTTCACGAAAGGTCGTGTAGCGCGACCACTTGACCGAACGCGTTGACCCGATGAGTAGTCCTCCTGCAGGCGCGGATCCAGGGGGGGC
>JAVYIG010013055.1:0-49580 GCA_035222895.1 Strongylocentrotus droebachiensis | reverse complement strand
TACTCACACTTTACTTTACAACACTATGAACTACTGTAACTGATCAAAAATTCTAACCCCCTTATAAAGAAAAATTTGTGTTCTTGTTCACACTTACTGCATCTAAGTCTGGAAACCCTCCATTTTTGAGCTTGGAATACAAGACCTGGCCATTCAACTTAACCTCGAATGAACCTGGAAAGCAAGTAAAGATATTTTCAACGATGGAGACAAACATACACAGTATATAATACATGATCTGAAATCACCATAACTCATTTACAAGACATCGCCAGGCGTAGACTGAAGAGATAATCTGAATTGTCATTCCTCTCGTAACCTTGGAAAGGGTTTTCTTTTAAAGTACTTGTTTTTACTTGCCAGACACCCATTTGAGAATGAGGCCTGTGTTTTCTTCATCACCAGAGCTGTTTAATCTTCTCACATCTATATTATATCAGAACCATTACTGGTATTTTGATTGCAGCTAGTTAGAAGAGATTTCATCCTTCTCAAGACAGGCATTAAATAAATGCTGATGTGCTTTCAATTGTCGAGATTTGATTGTGCAGTTTAAGTCAACGATACAAGATACAAGATACATGTACAAGATATTTTATTGGTCTTTGCAAACAAGTTACATAGAAATTTGGTTTCCACTGGCGTTACAGTAATATTCAAGAAAATACATAATTACGAGAAATAAATACATCATGTTTATAGAAATAGATGAAATAAGGAACAAATACATGCAAAAGATAACAAAGCGACAAAAGTGGTCATTGGTACTTCAAATCATGAGTTTCAGAATTAAGCCTTGGTCATTGGTATTTCAAATCATAAAGAACTGCTGATATAAAAATGATCAACACATCCTCCTTGCTATATCAGGGTAAGCAACCCCCCCCCCCCCCCCCCCCCCCACTCAGTGTCATTTAGGGTACGCGTATGCATGTTCCCTCCTTTTGAAAACACCCCCCTAAGTCCGGTTTGTAAAGTCAATACGGGCCAGATTTGTGTGTACTACGAGCCAGACTTTGGTGCGTGAAAAGTACCCCTTTATGGACATTTTGGAACATGCATGCGGTCCCTCCGACCCCGGAGTGGGGGGTCCGGGAGTAAGCATTGATCAGCAAATTTGGCAGCTACTAACCAACCTGATTTACATGTGCCATTTTCTAGAGAAAACAGATGAGAGACGATCAATTGCCTAGAATCCATGTGAAATACAAGACATTGTTCAGTCAGTCACTAGCTACAAATGTATTACTTACTAGCTCTGCCCCGCTTGCCACTAACATCCGCGCCTTTGATTGCTGACTCGATCATCTCGTGCAGCTCCCGATAGCGCGGATAGTACCCTCAGGAACCACTGTATAAGACGGAAGAAGAGAAAGAGAGAAAGACAGGGAGAGAGAGAAAGAGAGAGAGAGGTATTATTAAATGTGGCCAGGGCCATTTATGCTCGAAATCTAATCAGAATATTTGTTTTCACTCTGGTTTTTTCCAACGTAAAAATTGTTGGATAGGAAATTGTCAAATAATAATTCATGTGAATTTAGTAATTTTGATGTGCCTGATTTTCGCCCATTTTCCAAATTTCTCATTGAGCTGTGATGAGCTTAGCAAAAAACATACTCTTGTTCACAAAAGCTCTTGATGATTTCAATTAAAGAATAGGGATTTCCTCTAGATTAGATGCATTCATACAAGTATGGTACATGTACATGTATATACAGTATAAACATGTATGTGTAGTCTACTAGAGATAATTACAATTAGGACCTTTCATTAGTGAGCTTAAAAATTTCCCTGCTCCAGGCGTTGTGGCATGCGCCTGTAATCCAGCTAACAATGGAAGTTACAAAATGGTTCAGCCGAGGACGCATGTTCGAAACCGAGTCATGTCTTTCGGATGGTGACGTTTAAAGGTCGGTCCCCAGACGTAAATAATCAATATCTGATTGTTACACGTCTGTAAAATCCCAATACACTCACATACACGCATTTATATTTTATTAACTAATTTGTTGTTTTGTACAAATACATCTGTTACTTTACACTAAACACTACAAAGCTCAACATTTGTGGCTTAAATCTAACTCAATGTTGTTATATTTTGTACCTTTCCCTACATTTAAAAAAAATCTCAATGGCTCAAGCTGTGTCTCACATTCATACTTAATCTCCCTCTCTCTCTCTCTCTTTCTCACTCTCTCTTATTCTATATTATTTATCTCTTTCCTTATTCCACCCCCACTCACTCTCTCTCTTATTCTCCCCTTTATCTTACTTGGTGCTTTTTTCACCATTTTGACTCAAACTGCATGATTAAAGGTAAAGACCAGTTATGGTCATGCGATTGCATTGTGAAAGAAACGTTGTGGAATCGATCAGAAAAGGTTGATCATCTAGCATCTAGCATCTGCAAGGTTCTGGAATCATCAAAATGATAAGAAATTTGGCCCATTCTTCGTAAATTTACAAGCACTATACACAGAAAGATGTATATGGGACTACCCTATATCTCTCACAGTCAAATAGATATAATAATTTACCAAATATATCAATTAGTAGGTGGTTTCCCGGCAAATTTTTTATCATCATGTATTAGTCAAAACATATTCTTTCACATGATTGGTAATGAGAGCTTCCATTTCATTTTTTGAAATTGGGGCGTTTCCAATACTGGTCTTTACCTTTAATATTGTTTACAAAAATAGTAATTCTTATCAATCCCTCAAGGAACAAAACTAAACATGACATGAACCACCTAAAACACACACGGAATTACACCTCACAATTGAATCTTAAATATAGAAGAAATAAATCTTGAATCATCAGTCTGGAAAGTAATGTATCATATTTTCTTTTATTTTCATTACAATAGAGGCAAAGTGCATAATTCATGAATGTATCGCACAATATAAAATAATGTTGGGACATAGTACTTTCAAGTCAATCTACATATTTATTTACACAACTAATGCATTTTCTGTGTCATCATGTCATATTTGGGGGTACCTTCTCATACATGTACATGTAAAAGGGTGTCAAATATTTGTCTCCATGTGTAAAATGCTTGGTTGTTCAAAGATGCATAAGGGGTATAATGATATCTGAAATTGCAGAAGCAAATATCAAGTGCAACTTACAGTATATGTGCTAAATGTACAACATAATATTGTCTGGGTCACAGACAGCAAAGTGTTAAAATCAATATATGAACCAGACAGTCACAACAGCAGGATACCATTTGGTATACAGATAAATGGTGTGGAATGTTTGTGATTCATAGAATACATGAACCTTACAAGTTACAACATGTACCACTCACTGGGAAACAAAAAGGTACATGAGTATTGAGTACATGCAGTTCTTCTACACCTCAACTTTACACTGTATACAATTACAATTAACATGTGTGCATAATACATGTACGGTAACTGCATATAGTTTGTATTGTATGTATATTTGTTAATGCTTTTATATTAGATTTTTTAAATATTTTAAATCCATCCAACTGTGCCTTGAAAAAATGACAGGGTAAAATGTGACTCCTAGTTTATTTACTCATTAGCTTTACATCATACGGTGCCTAAACTCATGAAGTGCACTTTGAGTATTTCCTACACCCAAAGGCAGAAATGGAAGGGCAATGCTCAGTCAAATATTGAATTCTTTCCCCTCGCAAATTCAATAATAAACAATAAAAACTAATTCAATCTCTAGCAAGCTCATGTACAAGTTTACCAATTGTAACTTGTAAAGGTAGTGTACATACTCTTTTCTGGAACAAAAAAGAGGTTCTGTTAACAGTACATCATCAACAAACTATCAAACAGCAGTACCTCTACCAATTATATGCTCTAAAGTGATATGAGAAAAGTCCAAAAGAATTTATAAAAATCCATAGATATGGCAAGAAGCTATAGAGATTGTCTTCCTAAAATAACGAATTCAGGTTGTCTAATTTTACTCAGATAACTCTACTGTTATTGGTACTGCAAACAACTCCTACAGGAAAGTTATCTTGGGTAGTTGTTCCATCCCGGGGCGCATGATAAACCCCTTCATTTGTAGTCTCAGTCCAGCCGGTCTGGGCTTCGAAGAGAACTTTCTGAATTCTCATCTTAGCAATTCTCTTTGCCTGTAAATCAGTAACACTTCTCATCTCGTTACCAACGTAGCGCCCAAAGACAGCATCTTCATCATCATCTCGAGTGGTTTTCTCTGCATACGTAAGGACTGCTTTTAAGAGTAAGTTGTCATTGCCCTCAGCAGCAGCATCAGGAGGCTTTGAAGCGTTGGAAGTAGATCCTGACGGTGGGCTGATCGCCGTTTGATCTCTCTTCAGTTTCTTAAATGGTGTACGCACCTTCGCTCTGGAGCTACGATACTGGGTGATGGACGGACGCGATATTGATATGGGCGAAATGCGTCGAGTGAACGGTGACTGGTAAGGCGAGGATTCTCGGACAGATACATGCTCCTCGAGCTGGTTCGACTGTCCGGGATTGTTTCGTGAAGTGCTTTGAGGTTGTGGAAAGTCAGAGTCTGGAATCATGCTGTCATACATCATTTCAGCAACATCACCGTTCTCCAATGAATTATTGTCTTCCTTGTAAGTGCGTCCAACATCTCTCACTTGACTCAGTAGAGATAACTCTGCAATGTCATTCTCCTGCTAATAACAAAATTATAATCATACAAAGAGTTTCATTAGTAGAGTAAACATTGTCAAATGTTCACTTACAATAGTTATGTCATGCAATTACTAAACAAACTTGTTACACAAGTGTAACCCTTTGCGGCTTTGCCTCTGTACTATTGTACTGTTTTATTTGTTCCATTTACTAATTTTGTTTTATTATTAGTGAAATATCATGCAATTGCAAGCTAACTTGGCACATTAACTTTTAAGTTTTGTCAAATTAAGTTTGCTGTCCTGTTGAATCATTCAATGCAAGGTTTCAATTTGGTTGAGACTAATGGTTTATGGGTTAAAAAAATACAAAATACAGCCAATTGAAAGTTTGAAGAACAAAAAAACAAGACAACAAATATGATTAGAAATCACTATCAACCTACCCGTTGCACTAAATGGTGGTAATGGTTAATGTTAAATGGTATAATATACGTTACCACTTTTTAAATGTTTGTAACTAGTTTCTTAATTGTATTCTGACATACAGTAGGACCTGGCATGATATATATCTTTTTTAATGTTTTTCTCATACATATACATGCAAAACGTATTGCAAGTCAAGAGTACATGTTAGGTAATTTGTGTGCTGTAACATAAAATCTCTTAAACATTTCTTTTCTACAAACGCAAATAACGGTGTAAGATAAAAAAGTAAGTAAAATGGACAAGAATAAAAATGGGTACCTTGATTGACTCTGAGTCAGCCTTCCTAGGAATGATGAAGTCATCTAAGAAATTCAGATTAGGAAGTAACCACCAAGAGGAGATGGTGTGACCAGTCGTACACTTGGGATGCTGTCCTTTCTGAATGATGCGGGCATACTGGGTACGGATGCTCTTCATCTTAGCTCGGATTTCATCCTCTGAAAACAAAACACATTGATACATTTAATTTTGCATCTACTATAAAAAATATCCGTCAAGCAATTTAAAAACTCAATGTTGAACTGCAAGATATGAGAAAGTCAGATTTATTGGTTTACAACCTGAAGTTTTAAAGATCATGTTTCACTCTTCTCAATCCAAAATTTGCCTTGGATAAAACTAAAGGGCAATCACAATGCAGACACTTGTTCTTCTTTCTTCATGACGTTCCCATTTCAAACTGATATTAGATGACCTTTTTTTCATCTCAAGTTTCAGTGCATGAGGGTTTTTACTTTTATTTACCTTTTGTAGGTCCTTTCTTGCGGATAAATACATTATTTATACATTAAAATATTTTGACATGTGTATATTTTTAAAAGTTAAAATTAACACTTTTTTTTAAAGCTCTTCTTTTATGTGCAATTTCTAATTTACCTCTATTTGATAGAATGTCTTTATTATTTGGTATATGGTATTTTTAAAACAAATAATTGAGTACAAAACTACAAACCTATGCCTTACTTACTATAAATCCTATGTCTTGACATTAATTAATTTCATTATTAAACCTACATGTATTTGGAGAAACTTACATTGCACAATTGTGATGAATAACACTACGATTGATATATACAAAAAACATTAAACTGAAGTGTATCATCCCGGTAATGATCAACATTTTCAGAAACCCATTTGCGCAAAAACTTGCATTTAGACCAATTTTAAAGGTATAGACCAGTTTTGGAAACGCCTCCCTCTGAAATGAAAGCTCTTATTACCAATCATGTGAAAGAGTATGTTTTGAATATTACACGACGATACAAATTTTGTCGGGAAACCGCCTACTAATTGATATATTTGGTAAATTAGTATATCTATCCAGACCGGATAGATATCGCGCATGTGTCGCATAGTCCCATATACATGTACATCTTCCTCTGTACAGTGCTTAAAGACCTGGCCAAATTTCTTATCATTTTGATGATTCCAGTATCTTGCAGTATACACACCAATACAATATGCTAGATGATCAACCTTTTCCGATCGATTCCACAACCTTTCTTTCACAATGCAATCGCATGACCAGAACTGGTCTTTACCTTTAAACGCAATTTTATGCAAGTGCCAGAGATCCAAAGACTGTTTTTTAGTTGAAAGTATCATATGGATTGGTCGCTTATCATGGTTTTGTGAAACAGATCTCTCCGCTTCCTGACCATGCTGACATATCCGTAGGTCGCAGACATACAATTGTCAACTCAGTCATCGAGCTTGAGTTGCGTTAATGAAACAACCCCAAGTTAATCTTATAAAACTCATCAGTTGTCCTGTTGTTGTCATGGTTGACCAGCTTTCATTAATTATTTAAAATATACAAATTATAAATTATAAATCACCTACAATTTACAAAACTACAATAATAGACAAGGCACATGACCCTACCTAACTCCAATCATTCTGAAACAATGTCAATGAATAGACTCACCTTGATTGCCCATGAGATCAGCTATTTCAATCCATGATCTTGATCTTTCATCTCTGTTGTGGTAGCCAGGACTTGTGTTGTCATACAGGCATGGTCTATTCTGGTATGTCTCAACCAATTCCACCAATTTCTGCCTTGTCCAACCAGAACCTAAGGAGTCTTCGTGAGAGTGCTGATTCGCCGCCATATTGCTTACAATAAAATGGCATCACATGACTGCCGAGTTGCTGCCGCATGATTATAATATTGTTCTGTGATTGGCTAACACTGCAACGACAAAAGACCGGGCGTTGCTGCCGTGCCTGCGCTAGTTTCTCGCACGCAACTTTTGTTGTGGCGAGCGCTGCCGAGAATCAACAACCGCAGCTCGCTGCCGCAAATGACTCAGCGAAATGTACTGGAATCGAGCGGGGGAGTTATCCGGTACTGGACGGTACTGATACAGTATGCCTGCTCTGAGAATCGCATAATTTCCATGATAACTTACCAGTATTCGATGGTTATCTTCTTCTGAGCCATGGTGATGGGCAAAAGTCTATTTAGCCTCTGGAAAATAGTAAACTAATGAATTGAACACTGTCTTGTTTAGGAGAAGTAGAACACACTGGGGAGGGTCGCAAGTAAACTGGACCTCGCATGCATACAGTACACTAGGAAATTAATGTCAACAATAATTGTGCACGCACATGCGCATATGCACCGGTTTGCGCTTTTGCATGCAATGTATGAAAAGCTTTCATCATTGACATTGTGCACATGAATTTGTATGATCCCGCAATAATATCCAAATACATGTAGTGATAAATTATTATGATAATTTATGTTGTAGTTTGAAACTATGAAAGTGACTCAGACTTCACTTTTAAAATAGAAATGGTTCATTATGAAATACGGCATAACTCTCCCGGAGCCTGGGCCAGGGGGATTCCCGAACTCAGCTATATAGATCGCCCCGCCCTAAATCACCCCGCCCCCTTCTGCTCCTGACATCTATATAGATTCGCCCCTGAAACACCTTGAAGGAGTTACCGATGGATAGACCTTAGGGTACGCATAATGTTCGTTCCCTCTTTTTGAAAGCACCCCCTATCTGAGGACTGCCAACATTTCCGAACCCCCCTTTTGCGGCTTTTTGCGGGCTTTTCCTGCCTTGGAGACCCCCCTTAATTCGGAAAAATGCTCAATGTACCCCTCTAAATTCGGAACAATTTCTCAGGAGTCCAAAGAGATGAGAGAAAAAAAGAAAAAACACCCCCTTTTTAAAGAAATCTCCGGGTGAAAAGTCAAATACACCCCTTTTTTTACAATTCTCGGGCCGGACTTTGTCGCACGAAAAGTACCCCTTTACCGGAGTGGGGGGGGGGGGGCGGGGATAGACAAAAACGTTAATTTCTTTATTTGGGCTAGCGCTGTTAATAGCAATCTTTCTTTGTCCCCTTTCTGAAGATTTTGTACTTAAAATATTAGGGGACTTAACCCCTTATCTGTTTATATTCATTGGCAAATTGTTCTTTCCTACATGCGACTTTCCCTCTAGAAATTCTACACAATAAAGTACGGGCATATTGATATACTAGAATAGTCACTGGCTGTACATCGAATCCATTTATCTGGTATATGATTCCATTAATAATAATAATAATCTGGATTTATATAGCGTTGAATACGGAATACCGTTTGTAAACGCACACTTGCAGATACCCCGGTCATCGGATTCATTCACGCACAATGTGCACCATCTCCACTCACAGTGAGGAGTATTCCTATCACAATTATGGTCAACGTGAGGGCATAGGCAATTACTATCACAAATGCATTCGTCATCCTATGACCTAAGGGGTCCCCATTTCTCTCTACCTAAAATTGAATTAATACAATCCAAATAATTGCTAGAAAATTGAAAACCACCCCAGCGATAGGTAAAAACAATAATGGAGTTATAAAAACAGACTTGCGCGCGAATGAATCTGACGTCTTAGATGAATGCCAAAAGTAGCTCCGTGTAGGCCTACGCTGTATAGAACGGAGAATGACTAAACTGAAACACTTTGCAGGATAACAGCTAAAAAAATTGCAGTTTGAGAAACTGAACAGTAAAATTTTGTAGATGGTGTTTCTGTGTAGTGGTGAGCTATTAAAGCGGCCAAAGTAACCAGTGGTATTTAGCATTTTCAAAAAGCTAAGTTTGGATGGATGTGATAATTATTTTACCTGACTGCTTATGCCTAGGTCACATATAAACCGGGCCCCGTACGATTTTCCCTACCCGGCGGCTTGCCGTGGATTTAGAGACCGTACGGGAACCGTCCGATTTTCATTTTTACGGCATGTGTGGTCACATATTCTGCGGCGCCCGGCAGGTGCCCGGAGAAAATTGGTCGAGTGAAATGCAAGGCCCCCGTAAGGGTGCCGGCAGGGTACCGACAGGGTGCCGGCCGAGTGCCGACCGGTAACCTTACGGGCTCCGTCCGATGAGCAGGTGTACCGATGGCTCCCGGAAGGTGCCCTGCCGGGGCCCGGCCGGGGTCCTCAAGGCGCCCAGCCGAGTCCCGTGCGGTGCACTGAACTACAGAGCGAGTCAGAAAAATGTCCCACTTTTTAAAAGTTGTATTGTTTGAAGTATGAATATTTAATCATGGGTTTCATGATATATCTTGATAGAGTTATCCTCCCAGTTCATTTAGGTACCATTTTCATTTGAATCTCTGCATGCATCAGTGAATCAAATATCCAGAAATGGACAATAAATACTAAATTGAAATTGAATTGAAATTGAATATCAGACAATCTTTACAAGACTGCCAGATCTCACTTGCGCCAAGTTACTGGGTGAGGAATAAAACAGTGCATTGAACCAGGGACATGATAGAGAAGCAGTCAGACACGCGCACACACACACACACACACACACACACAAACACACACACACACGCACATATTTGTGTGTCTTTTTGTCTGTCTGGCTAATTGGATAATTGAAAAAAAAATTGGCTGTCTTTGTTCAAAACATTATTTATTTCCTCACCTAGCAACTTGGCGCAAGTGAGATCTGGCAGTCTTGTAAAGATTGTCTGATGTTCAGTCATGCATGCAGAGATTCAAATGAAAATGGCACCTAAATGTACTGGGAGGGTAACTCTATCAAGACACATCATGAAACTCATGATTGAATATTCATACTTCAAACAATACAACTTTTAAAAAGTGGGACATTTTTTCTGACTCACTCTGTAGGTGTCCTCTGGTATCCGCATCTCCTGTATTTAAAACTAGGTTTTACATTTCGAGATGCCGCCGTGAGGGACCCGCACGGGCAATATTCATTTTAAATGGCCCCCGGACGGCAGACGCCTATTGTTGTACATATCACCCGGGGCTCTTGAGGGGCCCGTGAGGGCGCCGTAGGGTCCACCTACGGAACCCTTGAGCACCGCAAGGCGCCCGTAAAGATTTTTCATGAGAATTGACCCCTAAAATCGTAAGGGGCCCGTCCGGGCACCGTCCGGAGCCCGCACGTGACCCGTAAGGTGCCCTACGGGCCCTTTACGGGCTTTCTACGGCCTAACGGTCAGATAAAAACGCCGGGAGAATTGGGAGCAGGCAACTCAGCACCACGGCGCCCGTACGGCTTAAAAAACTGTCCCGGCGCCCGTAGGAACTTTACGGCAACCGGCCGGACACCGGCCGAAAATTCCCAAAATGTCTGTTTTTACTCGCTGTACGGGCCCCGGAGTGTATATGTGAAAGCCCCATTAGAAAGCATAAATGCTTGTAAGTAAGCAACCAGACGGCCGACGGCTTTAGGTCCTCTCCGAGGGACCTGGTAGTGAGGATTAGTGCCTTGCCAAAGGGCACTAGCGCATCGCCTTGGTTTCGAATTGAATTTTTTTCCATAGAAAACAGAAAAAGGAACATAACACATCGAATCATTATAAATATGCTTCTCTTCGCAACACAAGTTCTACTAGCTTGAGAGCTCAAAGCAAAGGTGCATTTGCCATTTGAGATCATTCTAAATACTGCCATCTATCGCCAGGGTTAGCCAGCGATTGCCAGATCTCTCCCCTTATTTGTCCAATTTATCCTAGCCCCTCCCCCCCCCTACCCCTCTCCTTCTCTCTCTCTCTCTCTCTCTCTCTCTCTCTCTGTCTATCTCTCACTCCCCCTCTCTCTTTCTCTCTCTCTCTCTCACTCGATCTTCATGCTCTCATTCTTTTCTCTTATCCTCATCCTTCTCCTTTTCTTCTTCTTCTTCTTCTTCTTCTTTTTTCTTCTTCTCTTTCTTCTTCTCCTTCTTCTTCTCCTTCTTCTTCTCCTCCTTCTTCTTCTTCTTCTTCTTCTCCATCCTCTTCTTCTTCTTCTTCTTCCCCTTCTTCTTCTTCTTCTTCTTCTTCTTCCTCTTCCTCTCCTTCTTCTTCTCCTTCTTCTTCTTCTCCTTCTCCTTCTTCTCCTTCTTCTTCTTGTTCTTCTCCTTCTTCTCCTTCTTCTTGTTCTTCTCCTTCTTCTTCTCCTCTTCTTCTTCTTCTTCTTCTTCTTATTTTCCTTCTTCTTAGTTCCTCCTCCTTCTCATCAATGTTACAAACATTATTTGATGTTAATTAAATGGCTCGCATCTTTATTGGAATGATGCCAGTTTGTTTCCTGTCTCTCCTCTGTGTTACCATGGAGACGAGTATCTGTGCCAGATTTACCCAAATCATTTTCTCACAACATCGATGCCTTTTTAAACAAAATGTTGATGTGAGGCTTTTAACTTTTTCCTTTTGATCATGATATTGATTATCATAACATGACTGTCAGTCTATAATAAAGGCCATTCATATTCTTCTGGTATGAGCGGTTATTGACGGGGAAGGAAGTCTGAATATCATTAATTGGGTTAGCACGGAATTGGCGTCAAAATCTGTTGTCAAGTCCCACAAAAGACAGCGCCCTGCCAATATTCACTCCTTTTGGTTAATGCACGGTCTGTATATGCATCGGTTTGCTAGGAGACGAGAGTAAAGAACTACAAAGTCAAAGAACCGATCCGAATCAGGAGTCGATGGCGACATGTTCCGCTCATTATATCAGTGATCTTCTTCAAACGTGACAGACGGTGGACAACTGTTTGCATGGCATGAGAATAACATTTCGAGAGAAAAATTTCGTGAGCATGATGATCGTTTCCAGTTCTGCGATTTATTAAAACCATAATGTTGTCAATTCGTCACTTCAGGGAATGAAAATAGAAAATTAATCAGACCATCTTTCATGACACCCATCTTTAATTAACTTCTTTTGGAATACACAATGATCAAATTAAGCTGAACCAAAATAATTCTGATATTTCAAAACGAAGGTTTCCATCTAAGGGCATAAACGAATATAGAGGATTGACTTAGAGGATATTTACTTTCGTTGTCAATTATTTAATAGAAAGTATTTTTAAAAGGACAACATTTATTGAGAAAATAGAACCAAAGACACGTTTCTAGAACATCATTTATTTTACCGCAGGCCCGGGCCCCCAATGAGGAAGAAACAGATTCATGGTCTAAATTAATCCTTTGTGGAACGTTTTGCAAACATATTCCTTTTATCATTCCAAGGTTATTGTCTTGCACTAAGTGATAGCACTAAGAAAAAATACGACAGAAATAATACCAGTTGTATCACAGGTATCACAAAAGATGGGGCATGTACACATCATCAAAACTAGTTTTCTAATATTGAAGTCCAGCATCGGTTTCAACTGCTGGTAAATAATATTGATGAGCGCTCCATTCTGGGCCCGGGAGATCATACTCGTATACATATACATGCATGAAACATTCATTGGCTGTTTAACAAGAAATACCGCCACCAATCGACGAATGGAGGGCCGCTCTTTGGTGATGAGGGTGATGTGAAATATAGATGTAATAATCATCAGCAATACAACAACCTAAATCAAGGAAAGGTCTACTTAATCTCATCTTGCACGATACTAATCAATAGAATTTTAGTACAGGGGTTACTATCATTATATTTTAAAGGTATTAAGTATTTTGAGTGGTGGTGCAGTACTTGAATTGTTCATTGATTATTTTATAATCACAGTTAAACACTGAAGTTTCAAGAAAAGTAATCAAAATTGAGTATGTGGATCATTTTCAATCAGAATTCTTGGAAATATACTCTTACGAAAGAAGGAATTTCCTCTCAAATTAAAAGAATCGCAATAATTGCATTATCAAAGATTTTCATATCTATGTTGCCACCATTGCACCAACATTTGAAGCAATTATCTTTTTGAAGCAAGTATCTTCAATAGTGAGAATAGCAAGAATCAAGGTAAATATAGCTTCATAATTTTCTTTAGAATTAGATTTGCCCTCGGCTCTTTTGATTCGAATCAATCATGCAACTGCAACATTCGACAACATATTACCGCACAATAGACCCATACCTTTACCAGGGCTATACTGATCTCTATTGCCACGACCGATTGTGGACTAAAAAATACCAGGGTCCAAGTTCAACAGATCGAATTCTTCATCATTTAGTTTGAAGGGTACTAACAGTGGCAGAGCGTACATGGGCCCAGACACACATGGGGACCGGGGATGGGTGCATGGGGGGGGGGGGGGGTTGCATGGGTCTTCATGGTTGGATAAAATACGAATCACTAAAATAATCGACTAGAGGGGGTGGAAGATGTGGTATCATCTTCTATTCAGGTTTTCTTTCTCTTCCTTCCTCTCTCTCTCTCTTTCTCTCTCGCTCACCCTCTCTCTCTCTCTTTCTCTCTCTCTCTCCCTCTCTCTCTCTCTCTCTCTCTCTCTCTCTCTCTCTCTCTCTCTCTATCCCTGTATCTTTCTAATTTTCTCATGTTCTTCTTACTTTGCGCCATACGATTGAGGTGTACACGAGTGTCAAGCCCCCGCTAGCTACGCCATTATACTAAACCATGCAATTTAGCGCAGATGTAATTTATATCTTTTATACCCGTTGTGGGGTTCATTTGATTCCTGCCTCTGTAGATATTCATGAATTTAGATGTCTCATTACCGTGTCCGTGTGGAGTATTTGAATTTTTTCAATTCAGTTCAAGTGATTGATTGATTTCATAAAATACAAAGATATTATATATATAGTAAAGATGTGCCTGGGAAATTGCATTAAAAAACCTAATGGCTTGCAAAAAACAACACAGCGATTCCCCTTGCAATCATAGTAATGAAACATCACATAGAATAGAATAGAATTTATTGACTCATTCGACCCCCTTCTGGGGTATGAGAGTACAACACGTGTACATGTCATGATAATGATACATAAAAAAGAATACAAACATAGCTTAATAATACAAAGAATACAAAATACAACAACACAACAATATAAAAGTATAACGATAAATAGGAATGATCTAAACCTAGCCTATGCTAAACATAAATACAATATTATACAATATGGCAAGCATACATGAAAAGTGGAGAATACCACATGAACAATCTAAATACAAACATGAAGAAAAAGAAAGATAAAAACAAAAAATATATATTTTTTTAAATACATTATTGTCTTAACTAATTTCATTTTTGTACATGTAAGTGAGTTGTGATTGGATTGTTAAGTCTGCATAAATCTTAACAATCCAATCACAACTCACTTACATGTACAAAAATATAATGTAATAAGACAAACAAAAACAAAAAGTATACTAACAAATAAATGAACAAAAGAACAAACAAACCATCAAAAATATACTTGACCTAAAGAAAGACTGTACTACAGATCAAGAATTGTTGGTTGCTTAATTAACCTACCACTTCGGGCTGTAACATTCCTTTTTATGGGTGACATATGATTGGATTGTTCAGATTTACATGTATACAGAGCAGCAAAATATGACATTATTATCCTTAAGGAGAGTACTAATTTCTTCAGCTGTCCTATACCGGAATATAAAAATAAATTCAACATGTGTAATGTGCAAGGGCGTTTAACTATTACTTTGCGACCTAAATATAACTCTCTTTCCTTTCTGAAAAAAGGGCATACAAAAACATAATGGAATTCATCACCAGACTCATGCATATCACAACATGGGCATTCAATACTAATTTCATTAAAAGCTTCTTTGAATCTGTTATTATTAATTGGTAAACGGTGTGACCTACATCTAAAACGGCTCAGTGTTATTCTATCTTTTTTACTCAGCAAAACTAAATACCTTTCAAAGAGACAATCCTTTTTAAAGATCCTATAATTCAGGCACACACTGTTTGTCCAAACTGTTGCCATCACATCTTGTTTTGAAATATCGTTTAATCTCAACTTCAGAGTGCTCAGTATCCAACTATTGCTAAATCCTTCCCCTCGCTTAAGCCAAACAATACCAAGACCAGCATGGTTCAATATTTTTTCAATACAAGATAACCACTTGAAAGAAGTAGACATATCTACATTCTGACTAATTAACCTTTGCAAAAAATAAAATTTGACTGAATATTTAGAGGGAGAACCTTTTACTATTCTTAACCAGAAACTAACCATTCGATGTTTGATACTGTTAGCTAGCCATACCCTCCCAGTTTCTCTATATATCATACAATCTGGTGTAAATTTATTTACACATAACGCTGACCTGAGAAATTTTCTATGGAATATTTCAATTTGACTCAAATCTTCATATCCCCACACTTCGCATCCATAAATGAGTATTGGTAATACAAGTTGGTCAAACAATTCACATTGAATATCCAGTGGCAGTTTGAGTCTTTGAACCTTTAATGACATAGAGAAGAGGGCTTTCCTGGCCTGTGATACCTGTTTTGAAAAAGCCTTTTTAAAACTTCCATTATAATTAACCTGAACCCAAAGATATACAAAATCATCCACAACATCAATTTCATCTTCTCCAAATCTGAAAACTGGAAATTTACGTATTTTGCCTCTTGAAAATATAAGTACTTTAGTTTTCATAGCATTAACACTTAACTTCCAAATTTTACAATATTGAGACAAGGCATTCAAAGCCACTTGCAATTCTTCTGCTGTGTCAGCCAATATTAGGGTGTCATCTGCGTACATCAATGTGTATAATTGTATAAAAAGATCTTTGTTTACTTCTTTATCTAAAATGTCAGCACATACATTTTCTACTAACAATTTGAGACCTTTAAAGTGTTTACTGAGAAAATCCTCGAAATCATATATTGCAAAGAGCAGGGGTGATAAGTTTTCACCCTGCCTAACACCAACATCACATTGAAAAGCCTCAGACCTTTGACCATCTACTATCACACACGATTTTGCTTGAGAATACATATTCTTAATAACTGTGAACACCTTACCATCCACCCCTGACCTCAATAATTTGTGCCAAAGTGAAACCCTATCAACCATATCAAAAGCTTTTCTATAGTCTATAAAAGCGCAGTAAATTCTCTTCCGTTTAGACAAGTAAACGTCAAGCAGGGATTTCAAAACAAAAATAGGGTCTGTTGTAGAATAGCCAGCACGAAAGCCAGCCTGTTCTTCTCCAAGCTTGCATTCATTTTCGAAATAAATTGTTATCCTATAATTTAAGATAGAAGTAAACAATTTTCCCAAACAGCTTAAAAGTGTTATCCCACGATAGTTATCTGGGTCACATTGTTGCATGTCATGTAAAGTTTAACATTTAGCCCGCACATTATTTTTTACCGCGTAAGGTGAAGTTTACGTGCATGTGCAGCTATACTGCCCCCCCCCCCCCCATGGGGTGTCGCAGCCTCCCCCTTCCCCTTAAATAAATGGTTTTCCGCAGCAAAGATGGCGAGGAGTTACGTAAAAGTGTGGAAGTGTAACTTCAGCATATGGGATTAAGTTATGCTAACACGAAAGGAAAAGAGAATATCATTTAGATGGACATCTTGTCAATACTTTGTGCCGGGAGTTTGTGATACTGGAATATCGACTTTGGATTATAAATAAAATGAAAAATAAATCATATTATTCTCAACATTCGTTTTCTTTTAGCATCTATTCTTAGTGGAAAGACAACCGATCGCCACCGGTTACCCACAAGACCGACATGTCGATCTCGTGGGTTCTCGGTCTAGATAATGATGTCAGATAGCCATCAAGGCCGACGTGTGGCTCATTCATGCTGCAGATGTTTCCCTACCAGTTTGCATAGCTTGCGTAGGCTCAGCCATGTCAAAGAGGTACTTATCGTATTTGGTGGAAAACGAAAGCAGGAGGAATGAGGTAGGTGGGGTTGCATCATCTTTGTCTTATTTCCCCCTGCACTGTAAAAAATAATTTGTTCATTGGTAATTTTTACGTATTTTTTCCGTGTAGAATTTACTTGAAAACATTAGTTTTGCCACTTACGCACTAAATTTAAGTCTTGCTAACTCAAACTTTCAATTTAGTAGAACATACGTGGAATATTTAAGTAAAATCAAATACTTAAGAACTTTAAGTAATTTCAGCTTGTATTAATTTAGTAATTTTAACTCAAAATCAGAAATTATACGTATTACTCAAACAATTTATGTTGATTATTCTTATCTTTTTAAAGTAAGGACCGATGCAGTGCGTAATAGAAATATTTACATAATTTATGAATATTCATTAAGACCAAATTAAACTCTTTTTTAAATAAAACAATTCTTTTTTGTGGTTGAATGAAAATTTAAGGACTTTAAAACATTTAATAATTCATTTAACATGGCTAAGCAAAGACAAGACAATTTTTAATTGTTACCCAGTTTAAAACAAATCAAAACTTGATATTTCAGGAAATTGTCAACCAATTTTCCTTTTAAGATGCTACGATCAAGTATATATAAAATTTGGAGCCTTTCAATATGTGTCGAATTGAAGCGTATGTAATAGTTTGTGATGGTGGTAGATATATATATACGGTTAAATCTTAAATAGAAGTAGTGTTAGTGATTAGTGATTAATCTTAAATAGAAGTAGTGAATGATTAGTGGATGTTACTTGTTAGATTAGATGGGTACCCAATCGTGCAATATGTAATCCTATCATAGCTTTTTTTTAATTATCTAAAATGATTACAATACTTAAATTATTTACGTTAATGTAACTCGATTTAACTTAGTAAAAATTTATTCAGCAAAATAAGTAAATTCTACTTAAGATGCCGTAGGTAATATTTACTTAATAAAAATAAGGCAATTCTTTTCCTCAATTTTATTGAGTTATTTCGACTATTATTTTTTTACAGTGTGGAAGCTCATTGTTACCACGAGGGTACGGCAGAGACCTGTGCGGGTGATGCAATACCATGAAGTTAAACTACATGGCACTGGTTTTTTTAACTATGACCAAATAGCTTAATGACCCTTTGACAGCCTGAAACTTTACAAAGATAAAGAATTAGAAATCAGTTACAACTTTTTCTTGTAGCATGGACCTAGGTTAACCTCCCATACCTTAACGAAAAAATTTCAAGGTTGCTTCATGTGCATGAGGTATCCCTGAACAGCCAATTGTTTACGGAATTTTGTAACAAAATTGACATACCTTTTTGGTTGGAGCCGAAAAAAATATATACCCACAAGCAATATGTTTTTTTTCTATCGATGATTAATGAGCATGGGTGGATCTTAAAGAAAGTTAACAGTAATCTGAATTAACTCCTGTATTTTGATAGAACAGTGCAATTGAAAATGGTGTTTCGGACGTTACATTTTCCGTAAACAATGTAGGCCCTCATTTAACCCACTAGAACAATCATTTAATGAGATTGTTTATGGTTTGAATAAGCTTATTAGTTACTCCAAGTCATTAAATTAAAAGAAAATATAATTTAATTGTAGTAGCGCTTATATTATAAATATATTCAAAATTTGAAAAAGTTGTCTCATTTTCCGTAAACAGTTTTGTAACGTCCGAAACAACTTTCAATTTGAAGTAACAGAAAATATATGAACTGCAGGACATATCTTTCGTAACATTTTTTAAACATTTCATGGCGGCTACCCACCAAAAAAAAAGAAATTTGCAATACATCATTGCAATACTATTTTATAGTTAAAACCAACTTTCCGTTAACTGTTGTAACGTCCGAAACAAATGTAACGTCCGAAACAAAAAATACCAAATAAATGATGATAATGCATATTTTAGGGTATCTGGAGTGAATAGATCATTATGAAATAAGTTATTATAAGTCTTAACACAAGTCAAAACACAAATCAGGTCTTTCAAATCCAATAATTTTGTGTAAACTCAAGAAGGGTGTTTCGGACGTTACACTATTTGATTGTTAACACATAGTTTGCAAATTTCAACTAATTTTCGATCATATGTGCAAGTTACGATTTCACAAAGCACACTCCTGTTAAAAACACTATTTTGATAATTTCATTTAGATCTAAATATAAGAATATGAAGAAATATGATGCAAAAAATCTAATTTTCCGTAAAATATCTAAATTTTCTGCAAAATTGACTTATAAAACATAAATATTGACGCCACACTTTGTGGTGCAAGGCATTCCTGGCTGCTTTAGTATATCCTGAATTGTAATTTATCAGAAAATATCTCAATAAAAGTGACTCATAAAAATTATTCAGCCATTTTAACAGCACTTTCTGTTATGCTGTTAGCACGTTTCGGATGTTACATTAAACTGTTAACAGACATTTTCATACTTTAACTAGTTCAAATGAGGGGCAAAGAGAGATGTGAGAATAGCAAATTTCAATTTTTCAACCTCTCCTCTTGCTATTTACATTGCTGTGTGTTTGCAAATCATCACGTTTTCATTTTTTTACAGAGGTTGTTCCAAATTATGTCATATAACCAAAGATTGTATGGTCAATCTAAACTATTTGGTAGGTTACAAAACCTCAAAATCACCCACTTAAGCAATACCCAGTGTACATGTACATGACACAGGTATAATACAGGTGTATAAAGTTGATAAAATCAAGCAAATTAAAATGTTTTTCTAAAAATTTATGGGAAATATGGATTTTCATTTGAAAATACCTTTTAAAAAGGGCACTCAGTACAACTAATCTGTGTAGAAAGTACATACATGTATAAAAGAAAAGGGCATTACCAGTAATACCTTATTTAATGATCCTAAACATATACATGTAGTATCTTCCTCAAATGTATGCATACATACAAAATGTATAAGCTAGTGTAGGATTTATTTTGAACTTCTGAAACTCCCCTTCATATCCATGATTCATCCCTTTCATATTAATAGGCCATCCCTCATTCACATCCACCCTTTTCATCCACCATCCTTTCATCTGTCTATCTCTCTCTCTCATTGGTTTCAATGTTCACCTGATGCAGTCAAGCTTAAATAGTATAATTTACATATACTATGAATATTCAATATATACCCTTTGTTTATGTTTGAATATTCAAAATACTTTGTGATGTTGATTTATACTTGTATGGGACTATATGAATATTTATTGATTTATTCTACTTTGCATGGAATGTATGTGGAATGCTACATAGAATGCTGTAATGCTTTTACACCGTAAAACCTTGTCAGTTAGCTAGTAGTTATCAATCCTACAACATGTCTGCTGGGCTGCCTCTGTGTTAAGAGTGCTAGGAATTATCTGTTAGAACCGCAACCCTACACTAGTGTGAAATATAAATGGGCTGTCCGTTTTTGTTTTTTTTCCTCTACGAAATGTCAAAGTTGGGGGTGCGGCGCTGCGGCCTTATCGCCGGCAAATACGGTACATGTTTAACCTACACTGTATATTGTTTGTCACCTGTAATATAGGCACAGCAAGAGTTAAGATCTATCAACAAACCAACTGACCAACCAATCAATCCATCCATTCATCAATCGGTCATCAATTAAATAAATAAATAAATACTTGTTTAAGAGCATTAAAACATATTGTCGTTTGAAACAGCCTCCTAATACAAACAGGGGTAAAGGATGATTGTTACTACAGTAGTATTATAACCTAAAACATACACAATTTTAAAATACATCAAAAATGTCTCATTCTCGAGATGTACATACATTAGGATTCACTTATTTCTTATCACCGTACTTACATGACTGGGGGTACTTTTTTATAGTTTTATTTTTTTAAAGATTTGTCAATGTTTTGCTGACATACATGTATGTGTTAGTGATATTATTGAATGACACACTATATAGTTGAAGGCAAAGAACATTAGCAAGCTGATCAAACATCTATATTGTAGAGTTTGTAGAAATTGATGATCTCATTGAAATGTTAACATCGTGTAACATCCGAAACAAACCATGGTACATTTCACACTGTTGTTCATAACATGCAATAAAGAGTATGTTTCTAAGTGAATTTTCTAAGGATTTTTTATCACTACAATTGCTATTAGCTTCATATTTCACTCTGTTAGATCACATAAGCATTTTTAACTACCGGTACACGTTCTTGAAATGAATAATATACCTTACATAAATTGAGTGGTCGATGAAGACAAACTTGGTATACATGTATGTGCTAAACTAATTAAAACTGCACAGTTTTTTCCATAAATGTTACAGAAGTATTTTTCTGCAAACAATTAATGTAACTGAGGTCAATAATACCCAAAGAAAAGCAATTAACTTGAATAAAGTTATAATGATAACAGTGTGTAACGTCCGAAACATCAGTGGTGTGCCATATGAAAATTATTAGGCAATGCACTGGTTCCCAATTTTGTTTGCATGTATTTACCTTATATCATCAGTTGTTATAATAAAATAAGTTTGACCTAAGAAAAAAGCATTTTACCTATTGAAATAAAAACTTGTTATTGTCAAAACCCTAATTTAGAGCTATTTTTCACTTTCAAGGGATACAAAATCTGTATTTTTCAAGATAGAAACTCAACAATTTGCATGAATAATCTCTGAAACATATTCTTAAAGACCCAACATATTTAAAGGTTTAGTTAATAGCAAATTAATTTTATATCACAGTTATTAGATATGCTATAGTTCACAATAAAATTGTAAAAACTCAAAGTATTCATATCTGGTGAATAAATAAGGAGATAGATTAAGGTCCAGAATTTGCATTTCTCAAAAATATGATTAGTCCTGATCCTAAAAATACAAGTTTGAAGTGAGTAAACATAATTTCATTTTGGACCCATTTGTGGACACATTTGGTATAAGTTAAAAAAAACCAGTGCCACATGCAACATAATTACGAGATGTTTTATATCATACCAACACATATGCATCCTAATGCATTCCCGCCCCCCCCCCCAAAAAAAGATAAGAATTAAATTAAATTCACAAATCGCAATGCCTTTAAAGCAAAAGGTATCATGAGGAAATTGAATACACCAAAATATTAATATGCGACCTCCTTCCCCCACCTCCCCCCCCCCCCAAAAAAAAAAAAAAAAAAAAAAAAATTAGAGTGAGAGAAAAATACTCTGCTCCACACCTTTTTTAAAGAATAAACAGCGTTCAGTCAATTTGGTTCAGATTTTACTGAACTATAAATCTGCTGACTGGTTTAAACTGGGGTCTAAGTTTTCTCTTTGTTCAAGTGCACTTAGTCCCAGTGTCTGGATTAAATTGCATTACAGTCAAACTTGTCTTAGTGGCAACCTCTCTATAAAGGCCTTCTGTCTACAGTATTCGTATATTTTGTCTCCCTCGAGGGAAAAAAGGTGTGTTGTAGAACCTGCCAAGAAAGGTCACCTGTCTACAACAGACATCACTGCCAATCTCTAGAAGGAAATATGTGTTGCAGAACCTGTCTAAAAGGGCCATCTGTCTATATGGTGGCCACTTCTTATGTCATCCTTGAGGCCAGATTTGACTATAGCAGAATACCAGTCTTTCTTAAGTTAAAGCCTCGGTCACAAATGCCATTACGAACTGCTACGAACGCCGTACGAACGATTTTCAGACAATGGAAAAACAGGGAGATTCGTACGAAATTATCGTTCGTACGAACCTTTGTGACCGTAGCATTAAGCAGTGGCGGATCCAGGGGGGGGGCCCGGGGGGCCCGGGCCCCCCCCCTTGAGAAAAAAATCATGTAAAATCACGTGATTTTTACCTTTTTTGGGGGTTGGGCCCCCCCCCCCTGGCGCTCAAGGGGGGGGTGCAAATTGAAAAATTTTCGAGGACCAAAAAAAAAAAAAAATGTGCTCACTACCCCCCCCCCCCCCCCCCCCCCCCCCCCCCCCCCCCCCACTGAGCGACTTTTCGGCCAGCGCGATTTTCCAATTTTCGGGAGCAAACAAAAATGAAGAAAGTTGGGCCCCCTCCCCTAAGAAATCCTGGATCCGCGCCTGGCATTAAGAGTATTTAGGTATTGTTATAACAACAAATAACACTACTGCCTGTGTTCAAATGAGACTGGTCAAAGCACTTTTCTTACCAAGAAGTGCAATTGAAAGTCTTAAATGGCACATCTTTTTCTTGAATCATGCGGGACAGAAATACATTTTTGAGCGCCGGAATGGAAGCAGCAGAGTCCAGCTTATACGATTTCGTTGTTTTGATTCAAATGTAAACCATTGGAATTGTGAAACTTCTTGTTTGATAGTGTAATCTATTTTTGCTCGTTTCGGACAAAGATCATGAACCGATATCGGTTACCTGAGATAGAAATCATGAACTAAATCTGGCACTAATGAAAGATTTAGGCGACAAGGCAGAAAATTAACTACATCACAAAAACACCTGTGCCGTCTTATTCTAAATCTGGGGGATAAGGAGCACATATTTCGACCGAGTTCCAGAAGACTGTAAGACAGAAACAAGCGACTTTGACAGTTTAGCAAGCAATTACGATTACAATGTATCCACAGGTTAGACTCTCTGTAATCCTCAAAAAAATGTCTGAAGAGTATACATTTGAATCCGAAATCAACTTTTCATGAGGAGTAAGGCAGTTATTTATTTCACGAATACTCGATGTGCAAGAAGAGTCCTCACGGATGATTTGCAAAACTGGAGCAGATCTAAAACAACATTAAGAAATAGCTGGCATTTAATAAGACAAAGGTTTCAGTTTTTTTTACTTCAAAACCAGACGTGTTCATGTCGAAAACTAACCTTATCGAATGAATATAAATTATTTGAATCAGATGATCGATTTAGGGTACTATGATTTTACATTTTCTAGTCACGCGTATCACACAATATAATGCACTTGTTTTCATATTCATAAATGTATTTGGGACATTTGGACATATCTTTTTTGTCAGTGCCCACGGATATGATGTCATACGTATCCCCAAATTAAGAAGGCATTAAAAGTAATGCATTTCGTAATGAATGATAATACATTGTGGGAATGCTATGTCTCATTTTTCTGTGCAGTCCAGCGCTGTTGGTAATAACTTTTTAACCTCTGGGCAGTCAAATGGGAAAAGGGGAAAGGGAGAGGAACAATGAGAGAAAGACGAAGAGAACAGAGAAAGGGAAACACGAAAACAAGATACCACAATTCCCATTCACACACAAGTAAATGCATTTATAGATTGGGATTCTTTCCTCTTCTACTTTTCTAGAATTCATTTAAACAAATAATAATTAAAAAAAACGAAGGCAAATCGAGGGGTTAGATAATACCTCTTGTTTCGCTTTACACGTGAGCGCGATAGCCCAGTGGTAAAGCAATGGTCCCGTAACCGGGAGGTCCCGGGTTCAAAACCAATTCGATGAGCTATAGTTCCCTTTGGTAAGGCATTAATCCTCATTACCAATTATTACCTACGATCCCCTGGCTACTTACTTACAAGCAAAGACATGCTTTCTTAGCAGTCAGGTAAAACAAACAAGCCAACCAACTAACAATCCGCTATTAGAGCATGAAACCAAGCAATGACCAAGGATTGCATCTTATCGAGTAAACTAAAAATATTATATGATTTAATTTCGTAGGGACGGAGGCTGGATAAAACTAAAAATGGGGAAAGTGCTCGGAGAGATCGTAATATTACTTTGCCTTTTCTTTCCCTTTTTTACTCTCTCTCTCTCTCTCTCTCTCTCTCTCTCTCTCTCTTTGTCTCTCTCTCTCTCTCACTCTCTCTATCTTATTTTTTCTTCTCTATTTGCCATTCGATAAGGGGAGGGGGCACCTCTCTTTTATCTTGCCGTCATCTGAATGACCTTTTGTTTTCTTTGTCGAAGTTTGGTATGTCAGTTTGTTATGCAGTTTAGACCTAAATACAAGAGTTAAAATATAATATGTACTTCTTACTCAGCATCATTTTCAGCTTTTAGCTGCATGTTCGATGATTCCCCCCCCCCCCTTAACAAATCAATACAATACAGTATACATCAGTGTATATGCAATGCAATGGAAGACAATTTAATTTTTCGTTATTGTGACTTCATTTAAGTGACCATGAAACATTCAGTTTCTCAACAAAAGGATGTTGATAAAGCAACTCAGCCCGACTGCCAAGAAAAATAAGAGTAAAATCGCTTCACCTGTTATCGATTTTCTCCTCTTTATCATTTCTACATCTTTCTCTTCTTTTCTACATCTGGCTCTCTCTCTCTCTCTCTCTCTCTCTCTCTCTCTCTTTCTCTCTCTCTCTTTCTATCTCTCTCTCTCTCTATCTCTCTCCCTCTCTTCTCCTTTTTATATTTGTGGCGTACTCCGTTCTCATTTTCTTTCTTATAAAAAAGCTCTACCCCCTCTCCACCACTTGTCTCTTGCATCTATAATTATATTGCTACCATGCAGCATCCTCTTATCTCCTTCTTCGATTGGCCTACTCTTTTTACTACAAAATACGTCTCTTCAAACTCTCCGTCTTTAACAAGTCATTGACTGCATATATACACTGTATAGACCGACACGTTATATCATATATTCCTGATATAGAATTAATGCGGTTTTGTTTCTCATCATATTACCTAGCTCCCGTCTCCATACATGCACTCTCACGCACACTCCGTCATGTTTCATTTAGCTCTTCCCTCAGATGAAATCATCTCATCCTCCATTCCGAATCACTTCATCCTCTTCATCCCCTCACTCTTCTAACTGTTTCATCGTGGAGTTTGTAGACAAAATGAATACTTACATTATATTAATCGTGGAATCATTGTACCGGGTAATTTCTTCCCGTATGACTGCGCAAATATTTCAATTCATTAATGGCATGCGAGTTTAAATATAGTCACTATTCAATGAAATATGAATTCATTGACATACTTCGTACTAATGATTATGATTATGATGAAAGTAAGTCTTTTATATGGCAATTACAGCATGTGAATGAAATGTAAGTTACAGGAAATCCATCTAATGATGTAAAGTACAACGTTCACACGTTGAAAATTATGGAGTCTTCTTTTATTTCAATTCGACGATCAGCTAGGCTTCCAATAGCATGACTAGTTACTGATTCTCTCCCTTTTCTTAATGAATTTTACGGACCCGGCGCCCACTGGAACTATGCAGCAACTGCAGTCTCTAAAGTAAAACAACTCATTAGGAATTTTTTTCAGAAAATTAGAGACGACTTCTAAGTTCGGAATACTATAGTATACCATAGAATATGGATTTTTAAACAACTCTATATACAAAGAAGAATTAAACATGATTTCTACAGTGGTACTGGATCGACTGGAATCCAAGGGTAACAATACTTACATACAAGATGAACAGCACCTGACTTTAAACAATTCGCCCTTGAAGACACGAACGTTTGTATAGAAACTTTAAATTGCACATCTAATCCACTTGCTTATTCATAAATAGCGAACATGATAAAGGAAAAAATTCTCTTCGACATTAGCTCGAAAAGAAACAAAGCTAGATTTGATTTGATTTGATTTATTGGTTTCTGTATCTTTTTTCTTTTTTTCATCATACATTTTCATGAACATAATATGGTCTAATACAATATTTGAAATGTATATAATTTTAAACAGATAATAAAGCAAAGTGTTTGTTGAAGCTCGTTTCGTATACATTTCTCTAAATAACGATGTGCATCCGTAAAACCCCTTTTAAAAATCTTCGTTCCCAATAGGGATTCACTTAAAAAATTCGTGTCATGTTTAAGGTGAAATTCATGAATAGTGTTTTACTGTGAGGGAAACTTTCAAACCAAATGAGACGTAAGAGATCGCTTTCAATTCAAACCTCATGTACATTTATTTTAAATAGTAATACTCACACTCACTTGCTCGATACAATTTCCGCCAGATATAAACATTGTGTTTGTGTATTTTTCATCATTCGTTTACATTTTAAATGTATATTCTTTTCATGTTATGTGTCATGATTGTGAATTATTACCATGATTAAAATGCATTAAAATACAAAACTCAATAAATCGGCCTAAATATTTTCGTTTTATTAAACAATTTGAATTCTGTGTATTTATTTTTAATTATTTTATATTTTTCTTTTTCTCACTTTTCCCCCGCATTGTACTTTCCACGGAAGTATGTTAAAGTGAGTTTTACCATGATAATTTAATGCATGAATAAAAGATCTTAAAGATAAAGGTGAGTTCTGGTCATCCGATTGCATTGTGAAAGCAAACGTGTGAAATGGATCAGAAAAAAGTGATCATGTATCATGTAAGTATTGGTGTGTACTGCAAAGTTCTGGAGTCATCAAAATCATAATAAATTTGGCCCAGTCTTGGTAAAGTAACAAGCACTGTACACAGAAAGATGAATATGGGACTACACAAATGATGTCGGGGCTACTAACCTTGATTTCCTATTCTTTCCATGCTCATTACTCAGCCAGTATACATTTCTACCAAAATTGTTTGGCAAATGACATTAATTTGTAATCTTGAACATTCAGTGTAAGTTTCGTTTGATTCTGTGAGAATTCATTTTCTTTTCTTTTTTAACCAGAACTCACCTTTATCTTTAACTGGAAGATGCAAATTGGTTTACTCTTTACATAATATGGTTATTTTAGAACAGGTTTTCATGCCATATAATGATGTAAATAAGAAAAAGAAACAGCAAAAACATCTGTTATTCTATTTCTTTCTTTCTTTCTTTTTAGGAGACATTGCCCTTCTGCGACATTTCAAAAACAAATGTCATGATTATTACAATTTTAGTCTCATTAGAAAGCAAACATTTCAACACTAATCTGTAGACCTTTAGGCTATGCCCAGAAACAGCCTTAAAGCATGGTATGTCCATGCTTAAAGGCAATGTTGTATAGTTTTATCCACCTGTTCGTGTGTGATAGGCTTAGCGGGATTTGACAGAAGATAAATGTCCGAAGTAGAAGATCGAGTTCAGGTTATCGGCCTTTCATGATCACTTTAGAGAATCATTCGATTTTGACTGGTTGGGTGGGTTATTTTCACTTATCCGGGAAAACCATAATAACCGCGCTTATCAATGGCTGACAATTCCAATGACCCGAAATCTGGAAAAGGGTATGAAGTTGACAATTTTGTTGCTAAGCTTAAAGGGAGAGGGGAAGCCGTATAGCAACGATATAAAACAAGGTGTTGCAAGTGGCTACAAAATTTTAGTTATATTCTATGGATTTTGTTTTTCTTCTCACACTGATACTGAAATTGAAGTGATTTTCATATAGAAGAGCATCATTACGACATTATAAACCCATTTATGTTCAAATTAACACGAACGACGACTTCTTAAAGGTAATACAAAGTTTTGGGAAATTTTGAAAATTGGGTGGATAGTGAATCTTTACAATTTTGATATATTTGGATGCCCGTGTGGATGTATTATCAGCCTTAAAAAAAATTAGCCCCTAAAACACTCCTGTTTTCGAGAAAAATTGAATATAAACATTTACCGGTGCTCCCGGTAAATTTTGATAAATTTCAAATAGCGCCTATGGCCGTGCAATGGTAGCTGTGACCATGAAAATCTCAGAATGTGTAGTTGTGATATATAATTTCCAAACGGGATTAGCTAATCGGTCGATTTTAGTCAAGAAACATTGTTTCATAGCTAAATTAATATCTTGACCTTGAGAGGGAGCTATACAACATAAAGAGTTTATTATTTATAATTTCATAACTTTAGACTCGATTTCAACCATGACAACAATCAATGGATATTGTAGGAACGCATATGCTTCCAATATGTTAATTTGTACCAAATTCATGACCCCATACCAAAACTTTGTAATACCTTTAATGTCGAATCAATTTACAAACATAATCGACTGACTGGCTAAAATGGTTTACGCGAGGGCTTCATGAGGGCTATACGACATCTCTTTAGTTCATCATTATATTAAAAGTGCATGCAGTAGATATCACGGGAAGAAATCAGATCAATGCATGGAGTCAACCATCCGAAATCATCTCAGGTTCTTAGGCTCCTAGAGAGGCTGTGTACTCTCCTCCAAGCTACTCCTCCTCCAGTAGGGATGATGCCAATCACTTCCTTATCCTCTCCCCTCCACTCCCTGGTTACGAACCCTCCTTTTCTTCGATTGGTGATAAAGCATCAGTTGATGGTACAGAGGATCCCGCCAGACAGCGGCAGGGTCTGTTAGCTATCTGACCCATTTATTTCGCATATTTCCTGTTTTGGGGGTAAAGGCGACTTGGAGCTTCAATGAAATCGTATCGCATTTCAGCCCAAAACTTATCCATGTACTCAACGTTGGAAAGGTACTTTTATGTTCTATCCATACTTTCTCGCTCTTAAGTACACAATGTCTTTTTCTGCATTGAATTGTTATGGTTTTGAAGAAGAAAAAACACCCTCTCCCACAATAAGAGGATAATGCGAATAATTTTATTAATTGTCAGGTATAGAATCTGAGAACAATACTTTTCTCAAACATTACATCGTCATCTTGCATAGAAGCATGATGTTTGCTCCTGGATTTTTGTAAGCAAATTAGGATTCAAACTAACAAACAAACCTGTAAACGGGTCGATAATCAATTTACTAAATAAATTTTTATTTTGCTTTTTATACGGGCCTTGAGTGAGATCATCATTTCAACTTCTATTATATTTATGAAAGCCTGTCAAAACACATCAGCATTAGTAATTGCTAAATAATTTTGTTTTTTTAATCGATGGTATATTGACCGTTTCTCATTGAAAGTAAGCGGCTCCATCTCATTGAATACAGACTAATTACGAAACGACGATTGTATGATGAGCGATGGAACAGAGACGAGGAGAGGTGGAGAGAAGGGAGAAGAGAAGTTCTTGTTGGCGGCAATAAAAGAAAGTGTTTGCCTACGTGTGAAGGCAGTCAAAGTAACGAGGGACCGACGCCACCACCGCTCTATGTATGCCATCCATCTACCGTGTGTATTGTATAGCAGACGTGTTGCGTGTCAAGCTAGTCCGATTGGGGTGACTTTTTCTAAATATCATTGGCGGGGAGTTCGTACGGGGACGAGGTGTCGGATAACATGTGATACTATCTTTCTGGCTTTCACTTCTCTCTCTCCCTCCCTCTCTCTGGCTCCAACTCGTGGCTCTTCTTTCGGGCATCAAATCATATCCTCCTCAAGTATTCAACCTTTACAAACCCAGGATATCTTTTCTTCGGTAGCTTGAGTGATCGACCAGCCTGGAGTGTCCATCCGTTTAAAGATTAACACTGGCTAATCATCGTAATTGGTATGTAAACTGCTTACTATAGCATTTTAAACCTCTTTATGACAAATCCCACATGTGTGATAAATTGTATAAATGTCATATTTTAGTGTTATTAGCTTTTATACTGACATAATTATACTTATAACATACCATGACAGAGAAATGTCCACTGACGGTTATATTCTTTCTCTTTAAAAAAAAAAAATGTATGTATAAAAAACGATCGTAACTGCTTTCGAGAAGAACAAAATCAACTTACGTAATTTCAATACTCCTATTATATATCCTTTATAAATCATGTTCGAATAACGTAATAAGTTATTGCAATGCTCGCGCATTTCTAAAGGTGATCGATAAGGATATTGAAATTGCCGAAAGTCGATTTTTCGTATAAGTAGTTGCGATCTTGTTTATATATTTATTTGAATTCTTCTTGCTATATCATTAAACTATTATTACCAGTGTGTATTAAAATCAACGTGCCGTTAGTAATGTCATATACTAGCAAAGGACCAAGGTCTTATTAGAAGAGAATTAACTTCTCTTTTATATGATTATACAAAGAAATGTTGACTACATTATGTAATTTTCCTCAATGTTCACTTAACATGCTTAATGAACAAAATATTTCAGGATTCATCGGAAAAAAGTTTGAACATGATGAAACTAAGACCCCCACCATGGTCACCCAATACTGCCATTTAGGGAAGCTTTATCATAAGTTTTGTGCATTCAGAGATATTTTTAAACACCCATAGACTTGGATTTTGAAGGTAATCTATTATTTTAAGTAATTTTGTTGTTGTTCAGGATCTGTTTATTAAAGTGACAGTATATCATAGTATAGAGGCACTTGTTTTGAACTACTCTGCTGTATATGTTATGAAGCGCGTGGAAAGAGAGACCTAATGCGCTATTTAAGGTCTATACACAGTTTATTTTGGGTATGTGAAAGTATTTTTGTCTCGTTTTGTTTGTTCGGGGACAGTTTATTATGTTATAACATAGAGCAGGATCTTCTTTTTCACATCGAGCCTTGACCTAGTCCGCAATAATCTGTGCTAGTAATATACTACACGTGAAATTGATATTATGAGGAGTTGTGCATTGGTCATGCACTTTTGTTTTCTTGCCTAATAATGCTAATGATAACTATAAAACAATCCCCTAATTATGGTGCGTGAAATCAAACACCCTTTACTTTTAAATCCTCCATTAGTTAGATACGCGTTGCCAAATATCGAAATTTCATAGGGTTATTGTGAAGCTCTTGTTACCACAACGTAATTAACAGTAAATATGTGTTAAATCTATTAATCAATCTAGTAGTTCCAGCTGTGTGTATTCCAAAATAGCCTATGTATATTGATCTCTGTAGGAGATTAGTCGTGAATTAGAGTATTGAACTTGACACCTTCGACTCTAGGCGATTCTTGCGCGATGAACTGGGGACGCATGATTCTCAAATGCCCGATGCACACCGGACGTCATTTTACTGACGTAGTATTGCGTCAATGACTGGGGCATCATAATAATGATAACAATAATGATAATAGTCAAAATTTTATAGCGCTTATTATTAAGCGCTTTCCATTGCGATCATCATCACCCCAGTCATGGGATTCATTTGCTAATCCGCATAAAGTTAGTGCACAGGCTCTGCCCCCTTTCATTTTCTTATAGTGCGCTGCAAAAAGTACCATATTGCGTTACATCATTTAATGTACTACCGTATAGTAGGCTTATATGGAAATATACACAACCTTCAACTTTTTGAAATGTCAAGTAAATGCCGATATGCATGGCTAGGGACTCATTATTATTATACATAGGGTAATACAACACATTTAAACGCACGCAATGAATGACGTCGTCTTAAAACGCGAATATTAAAGTCACTTGTCAGTTTGCAAATCAAAATATGAAGGAGAAAAAAAACTACTTTTGAGATGTGTTTTAATAATTTCTTTCATTGCTTAATGTAGAACTGTTCCATCTATGCGTTTTATCTTATTTTTGTCATTTAATATATATAATCATACATTTCGGTTATAATTATGTCTAATATCACTGTCGTGTCCTGAAAGCAAGACTTGATCTTTTCAACTAGTTATGAAATGCAATTAAAAGCTTGAAATGGGATTTTTGTTTACCTCTGTTGAAAGAAAAACAAAACTAAGAAAGCTCTGCCGGTGATGTCAGCTCCCTGTCTTCGCCTACAAACTGACTCTGATGCATGGTTCGAATTTGAGTCCCATCTTTCAGACGGTATACGTTAAAAGATCGGTTTCTATACAGACATAAATAATCATATATGAATGATATACGTCTGTCAGTATCTGTTAAAAAAAATAGGCCTACACACATGAGTTAGAAATCTTTTTAAACAAATAATTATGTGGTAATATATCAAACTGTGGAAAAGGCTCGGTAGTGAATAAGTCAGTGTCTGCGATGACACTGCGAATATATATATTTGCTCTTTGGTATTGGCTGAATTCGGGGAATTCAACCAATTCATTTTAAGACATTATACCACCCCTCAGACTTTCCGCATTTAGTACCGCCAGACCCTCAATCATCACACGTTAAAGCTGGTTAATTAGAATATGCAATTGTGCTATCGGAAGAGATAGTCGGTTGTGATAGGTGTTATCGCCTAAATCTCGACTGCACACGACGTGAACGGGATACATCACGTGACCTACCTTCAAGCTCTTTTTAAAGTAACTCTAGTTATTTGTGACAAAGACACACTTGGTGTGAGAGAGAGACTTGAACTAACTTGAAATCACCGCGGTGCATTTAACTATATTCCCCCCCCCTAATGTTTGGGTACGTCAAACCTCGTATTCTATTAATGTTCACTGACAACCGTGCTCGCGATAACCATTTCTCTCCATTCATTTGGGACAGGGGACGATATTATTCATAGCAGGTTCATTAATAAAGAAGTTGTGAAACATCAAACTGATTCTGAAATGGAAATGGGATAGCAATTTTTAGATTAAAGAGTGAAATATACATGTGGATACAAAGGGTTACTGGATCAAAGGCCTTGTCTGGAACCTCGGCGAGCGATATTTGTATTGCATATTTTAGAAACTCATGTTGAATTATTATTACAAAAAACACAGAAAGTGGAACAATAGCGGCAGGTACACGGTAGGGGAGATAGAGCGGGGGTTTAATGTGGGTGGAAACATAATATTACTTGATATCAAATTATTATTAAATGGTGGTATGACGCTATCCACGTGAGAGAGTATTATCATCAGAGAGGTCGAGATTTACAATCGTACCTTTAAGTGGGTTTAATGTGAAGCCAAAGGAGCAGATACTTGTACTTAATAGAGGCACATGTCGTGTAATTGGGCATTCAAATGTCACTGATTTGATGGGGTAATTAATTATCCAAGGGCTAAAGAGCAATCCACATTCAATTAGATTGTCTCCCATTGCATCATGAGATATAGCATCCTACAGTATATTACTGAGCAGGACCCTTGTTTGTGTATGTAACTCGCACTATACGCACCATGACTTGTGACTAGCAAGTAATGTATATTTCCTATTTTTAGTTGGCGCAATTTGGTGTTTTGTATCGATTGCGCAGTATATAAACTGGGCATATCCTACACGATTACAAAACAATCATTCTTGATCAGGTTCTATATAGCAAATATATGGGGCGGTCAATATAGCAGTAGGTACATATTATTTTTGTCTATGGCTTTGATAAGGCGATCGAACTTCACCAGCAACAGGATAGAGGCGTTGGTCACACTGTCAAAACACCTGCAGTAAAGTGTAATATTTATCAAAAAAACATAATCATGAGAGATTGACTTATTTGTTCCATCGTTTGGTTCTGCCGTCCAGGATGGTTTGGCTATCCATTGTGGGTTTATAATTTCTATGACGGTGGCTGATTTGAAAAGTTCTGATGAAAAGCACTTTGTCGTCTGTCAATACCGGACGATTCAATCTTACTCTTTCTCTCTCTATCTCTCTCTATCCCTCTCTCTCTCTCTCTCTCTCTCTTTCCTCCTCCTCATATTCTGTCCCCTGTATCTCCCCTCTGTCCTTCCCTCTCTCCCTCTCTCTCCTCCTCCTCTACCCCATCTCCCCCTCTCTATCTCACCCCTCTCTCACTCTCCCCCTCTCTCCCCCCTCTCTGTCTCTCCCTCTCTTCCTCTATCATTCATTTGTCTTTCCTATATCCCATCTGCTTGGTCAGAGTATTTATATAAGATGGAAGGAGGGTAAGTAACCCTGGGTGTATTCCAGCCTCTTTCTTCACTCTTTGGACAGAGATTTGTCTGCGATGTGGCACGTACAACAAGCCCGATCGCTACCGTTTGTTTACAATCATTTCAATTACAGCTTTGCTCTGATTCCATTCCACCGTCTTCCCATGCATCTCTCTCTCTCTCGGAGATGTATAAACCAATGGCGTCTTGCTTTTTTGTTTAATAATAACAGTTACCCGTCCAGGATGGACAGTTAATAAAGCATCTTGGCTTGCCTTACTAATTGTGTTTTACCGAGAATCATATAATTTTGCTTTCAATAAAACTATACAAATCACCATGTGATAAATAAAACGTCAACAGTATACACTGTGTATAGGCGCCACTCTTATAGAGTTGTTGTCAGATTGTTAATTTGATGGACGAAACCCAGTGATTTGGCCTGTCTTTCATTAAATTTCTTCTCTCCAGATGTTCACTTTATCTTGGAGATTTCAATGTGCTACTAACCTACCGGTAATTGATTTGTTCACTGGTTTACATTTTTACAAAATCCGTGGTTTACATGATATTAGCGCTATGGTCCCTGATTCGATATTATCATTAATGTGCATATTATACATCCTTGATGTTCGTCCACAACGCATATGCTTAATCATTTTTTTACCAATGTGTTCTTCTGTAATCTCGCTAATTCGTTTGGCAATTTTACAAAGTGAATCTTAAAGGAAGAAAAACATAATTATAACAGCACTATACTCTGTTTTATATAGTATGTCGATATGCCACTTTGACTGTTTATATTTTATTCAGACCTCGATGTAAGTGTATTTTCTGTACGGTATAATGTGATCATGACCTGACTTTTGAAAAAAAATACCTTACATTTTCTTCCATTTCTGTGATAAAGTGAGTAAATACAATAACGTTATTACTGTGAACGGGAAAATAGGCTTTATAATAGGTCTGGTCTCTCTTTCAATCTTAAATTATAGCAAATATCGAATATTCGATTGATTTTACGTAATACTTAGACTGTAGCTTATTGATCTAAGGAAATATGCCTCAAGCGTTTATTTCCTATTTTACTTTGTTATTGTTTCCTAAGTGACTACTGTTATCTAGTTGTTTTGAAGGAATGATGCATTGTTTTTTGACCGCTGTGTCTTTTAGAAATTCCTCTGTTCAATAACAAAATGCTTCACCCCCGTCCGTTATTGATAATCGATGTGCACTAGCCGATCGTCTAATGGCAGTTCACAATGCATCTATTATATCGATGCCCCATGCAGCTATTAAGCCCATTCTGACTAATGCTATCCATGAATCTGTTCTGAGGTTACAATAATAGGGAGGTTGTTTTTCTTAAATCTCAAAGAGCAATTTCCCCAAGCCTCGTTTAAATGGTTAATTTTGTCCCCGTTTGTATAGTTCATCTTAATTCTGAAATACAATGCCCGCAGGACAGAAAATAAGACATGATATTTTTCTATCAAAAAATTTGAAATCTAATACATAAAATAAACGCGGAGCTTACCAGAAACTAATGGGTTTTTGTTCGTCCCTGGACCCCGGGTTCCGACCCCCCCCCCCCCCCCCCAAGACCTTATGAATTGTCCCTTTATTATGCACACGAGGCTGTGTTTATTTCAAAACATTCAACATGACAGTACTATGTAGGCCAGGGATCATCCCCATTTACGACAATAGTCAACTATATTGTTTGGGTTTTTTTCTTCAATATTCTTAATTGATTCCATTCAATGCATTAATCATACCTAAACACCTCATCTAGAATACAAAAACCAAGAAACAGTTATAACAGAAATGAAATAATTGCATGTTGATCTCCGCTTCGACAATGAATCATTATACTGGTGAAGAACGATTAGTGATAAAAGACAGATTGTGTAAATGGTATAAGATAAAAGTATTAAATAATTTCATTCTGATATTAACGGCAACCGTGCTGTGAGAAAGATTTTTCTCGAAATCAACTCAAGGGCAGTTTCATTGTAAATTGAAATCATACTCTGTGTACGTAAAATGTCTTGATTGTCACTTTAATGTTCGCATGAATATAATTATAAATATGTGATGGACTAGACAGTTCACATTGCCTTAGGTCGATCTTTAGAAAGGCTTTATGATCGTACGTGTCTACTTGCTAAAACATGAATCTTCGATTATTGTCACTGCCTAATTATTATATCATTGTCTCACGAAGACTCTCTGACAAGTTGTCATGTCTAGCGATTTGATATTCATTCAATCATTTCATTATATTGTCTTAGGAGTAATTTGGATTATGATTCCATTTTGTGCCGGTTATACGAGCATGACTATAGTGATATCAACTTCCTTTCCCATAAGGTCAATTTTGAATTTTGCAATTTATTAAAGGTATTTATAAAGAGAATTTTAAATAGTAATAGTAATTATTCTGTAGTTTGGCATGAATTTTACCTTTCATCTCTTAAAATGTTTAATACAACATTTCTGCATAACAAAAGTAACCCATTTACGGCTTATTCGTATGGAATGCCTCCTGTTACTATATGATTGCAAATATATTTCATGCATAAACGATTAGACTTTTACTCAGGTATACTCAGGAATGCAGTCGCAGTCGGAAAACCTGTCAATAGGTGCATTTGATCGCACACATTTAGCGTGTAACGTTACAAGCATTTCTATCAACGTCCATCGATTACCTTCCATTTCCATTCAACACGATCCCTCACAAACCTAACTCCTAGCTGGCCTCCTTTCTTGACATCCAATATTTTCCTTGTTTATTTTCGAGAAGCAGCTTTATGGGAGAAGCATGGGAATTCAAACTACAATAAACTTGGCCAATAGTCGTTTATGAATGAGAGTACTACTATATCAATGCAAATAAAGAGAGGACGGGGGAGACAGCGACACAGAGGGAAGAAAATGGAACATATGAAAATGCTTATGGCAAAATCCCTTTAAGCGTACAACGCTATATCCAAGAAATAAATCCCCATTCATCTATACTCTGGCGTCTACGATCCTTGAGCATTCTAATTGATAGAAAAATATATTCTTCTCTAAGTGGAATATCTGATGTAATAAATGTAGTATTGGAGTAGAAACCCATTAAATGACCTTTACCTTTGTAACTGAGTCTATGCATGGCTTTGAAGATCATGAATATTGTTACGGTTTGAAGTAATTTCATACCATGGCTCTGATTGCAAACAGCCATTTTGCCACATTTCCTTATTAGTTTATACTACCCATGTGGATCATATATCATAGAGGGGGAGGAGGGGGCGTTCCATTAATGTTTAAAAATGATACAGTCAAGTTGTTATCACATTTGATGATAACATTATTGATAATGCCATCCAAAACTACAAAGGGTTGGTTTCTGGCATAGCTCTCATATTCATCTCAAAGACATTCTAATATTACCCAGCTTGAGCTTTCAATATAGCTGCTCACATATTTCAATGATTTGCCTTCTACACCAGGGAACCGTTTCACAAAGCCTTTGTTCAATGACAAATGACGAAAATCAGAAACGAATCTGTTGTTAACCAATCAGAAGCAAGAATTTCAGTAGCTTATAACAAAAACTGTCATTTGTCACTGATGACAAGCTTTGTGAAACGCCCCCTGATATCATTTATACTCCACTTTGGTAGAGAGAGGCACATAACAATAAGCGTTTTGCCAAAATGAAGTTAGTGCCCTTGCGAGGCTTGAACCTGTGACCTTTGCATCTCAAGGTCAATGTTCAAACTACTCGATTACGACATCTTTGATTCACATGATGCGTCCTTCACAACATACGACTGATTTGACTGAAGTGGTATGCGTCATCATCTAATCATAATTCCACTCCATCATGCATGTGCCCTAGATTTATTATTTGGTTTAAAATCGACGTTAATTGAGCAATCTAGATGATCCAATCTGGATGATCCATTCCTACCCATTTTATAAGGATGCAATCTTCACTTAAATGCATCGTTTAACAATGTTAAATCTGGGATGCACGGCCCTACGTGTTATCAGTGTCTGTGATATGGTGTAATATTGAAGCCCTAAAAAATTGCGCCTCAAAATGATCCTGAAGTGCCTCAAAAAAGTAATAATCTTTGAGTGACCGGTTTTACCATACTCGTTTTCCCCAAATAGACTGTAGTGTTATGACAACCGTTAGGAAAACGCAAAATGTGATTTCGATTTCCAATCATAAATATCTTGATAAGCAGACAGGCAATCGGCTTGTAAAAGGCATGGGATTCCTGACTGACCTAAAGGTTACAGCATGAGCTAAATCCTGGATTTTGTTTCAGAATCAGAGACAAATTTACCCAATTCCTTTAAGAAGACCGATATTCAGGCTTGGGTGTTTATTTGTTTGTAATTAAGACCGCGTATATAAATCTGCCATTCTTGTTAATTGATCTTTTATACTACAAATACTAAGCGTGACAAATTCAACATTTTAAAGTAGTTAATACGCTGACAATTAAGATTCAAAGGCAATGGAAATAACTTAATATAACATAAAACAACATCATTCCATGAAGTAAAACAGAAAATCAAGATTTACAAATTTGGGAAAGATTGGACGAAATAGAAAAAACGATAAGTAGGAAGTTATTTAATTTAACATGAGATTCCTACACATTTTGTAATTTCAAATTGGCGAATACCCACAGGATATTATTTCATATTATTTACTTTTGAAAGTTGAATATTATCTAGTTTAAGGAAATACCAGAACATGATCACTTTGCTATCTTGGATTGTGATCCGCAGCTATACATGACCGGGATGATGCGATGGGGCCGGGGTTGTAAATAAGAGCTTAGAACTAATAATTTCAAATAATAACAAAGGCCTTTTTTGGATAGATAGATTGATAGTTTGTCCGTCTCTAACATTTAATTAGTGTACAACAAATGCAGAGATCGTGATCCATTTACATACGTGGACCTGTCTTGTTTACCTGCAAATTTTGACCGACGTTTGTTAATTCACGAAAACTAAATACTCATCTCAAATCGAAAGAACCCTATTGGGGACACGCTAAACTCCTCCCAGGCTGTCCATTAGCTTATTGATTTGAGTACTAATTGCCGGCAATAAATAATAACTATTGATGCTTTGTTCTCCAGCTCTGTAATTACCATAATAGTAGTGGACAGACATATCGAACGGACAAATGTCATCTTCAGCATGTCATCTTCATCATGAATAAAGTGAATGGTCATAAAACAGCCGGGGTTTGTAGTTTTGTAACAATGCCCAGTTTCATATCACGGGCGATCCTGCTCGTTCTATGACCCCCCCCCCCCCCCCCCTTCCCTATCTCTCTCTCTCTCTCTCTCTCTCTCTCTCTCTCTCTCTCTCTCTCTCTCTCTCAATCCCTGCTCTCCTTTTTAGAATTTCATTACATTTTACATGAATCATGTAACAGAAACTGTCTATGAATTGTAAATTGGAAACATTTCATCAGTGAGGTGTATTAAAATTGAGCGAATGCGCCGAAACACGAAGGATCTGTTGGTACGTGACGGACTCATCAAAAACTAAATTATTTACATGTGGTTTCTAGAAAATTTGAGAAATCGCAGATTGTGTAGAATGAAGGTCCATCGGGCTTTCCCCCAAAACAGTTGATTCATGAAATGTATTTGTTTTACAACGGCATATTACATTTACTCGCACTGTGCACCCCCTTCAAGGCATATTTCAATCAGATTTACAATGAAGGTAACAGTCAGCACGACATATCATCAGCCGAAAATGGTGGTGCATATTGATATCTAAACGGCAGGCAGTAAAAAACAGTTGTGTATTAAACGTTTGAAAGCAAACAAGTGTGAGAAAATAAATTACGAGGAATAAAAGAGACACCCTGCAGCACTTAAAATAATCCACCATTCAGTGCACCGTGATGGATGTGTCTGGACTGGACGTACTATGTCCTCTACTTCTTCTTCTCTCTCCCCCCCCCCCCCCCTCCGTCACTTCTTTCTCTCTCTCCCTCCCTCTTCCCCTCCCTCCCTCATTGTCCCCCCTCTCTCTCTTCTCAGTACCCCTTTCTTTGTCTCCCTCCCCTTCATCCCCCTAAATATTCCCCTCCACTCTCTTCTCGATACCCCTTTCTGTGTCTTCCTTCCCGAGTCCCCATCCCCTCTCTCTCTCTCTCCCCTTCTCTCTCCATGCTCTCTCTCTCTCTCTCTCTCTCTCTCTCTCTCTCTCTCTATTTCTTTCCCTTTTCGGGTTTACTCTTTTCCCCCTCTCTACTCGTCTTTCCACTCTTTGCACCCCCATATCCCCCCCCCTCTCTCTCTCTCTCTCACACACACTCTCTCTCTCTTTCTCTCCGTATTTCCACTTTTAGCATCTCCTCCCCCTTCCCCCCTCTTTCTCTCTCTCTCTCTCTCTTTCTTTCTCCCTCCGTCTTTCCACTCTTTGCACCCATATCCCTCTCTCTCTCTCTCCGTCTTTCCACTCTTTGCACCCCCTTCCTCACCCCTCCGTCTTTCCACTCTTTGCACCCCTCTCCCCCTCCGTCTTTTCACATTTTGCACCCCTCTCTCAACAACCCCCTCCGTCTTTCTACTCTTTGCACCCACCCCCCCCCCCTCCGCTCCCTCTGTCTCCCAATTTGATCTGCATCATTGACATTGGTGAACATAATGTCACCTCTCTAATGATAGCCCTCATGTTGTGCATCAGAATGCTTGCTTCCGGACGCAATACTAAGGAGCTATACCGTACGAAGTCCGAGGTGCTTTTTGTGATGTATCATCAGTTTAGTTAGAGTGCTCATTTATTATAGGATTGTATATTTACAACAATAACCAAAAATAGAATAGGGGTTTGGCATCCGTTGGAATCGAAACGGTATGTGATGCCCTTTGAGATCGCATTATCTAAACTGCATTGTTTTGAAAAATAGAAATCATTGCAATTATATTCCAGTTCTCACAAATTAATAAGTGATAGGGGATTACTTCCATATTTGTAGATGTTTTACGAAGATATCTGTTGTCTAATAACGTCGTGAATTATCAGTGACAATGCATGAAATAAAATGATCAGATGACGTAATAATGTCTAGTTTATGACTAGCTGTGTATGTGGGACGTGATGACTCTTGGGGGGGGGGGGGAACAGTCATTATTGTGCCAATGACATTATTCTTTAGATCACCCTACGGAGCACCATGACTTAATTTTGATAAATCAGTTAGAGGAAGAGGGTCAAGTTAAATGTAATCATAAAAAGGAAAACTTTAGTCACTGTACTTGGCCTCCGATACCAACTAATTACGTCAAATCAAAACTTTGGCGCTAAACTTTTTCTGATCTTTAGGCCAACATAGTCAACTTTCATTTCTTCGCTTCCCTTTTAGTGAGGCATCGCATATTTTTTTCAATTTCAAAGTTTATCTGGACTTTTCTGATTTTCAGCGTTCTTCTGCAGTTCATATCAGTCTTTTGTTATCATCACAAAGCTGGAATGGCTGACTGTGTTTGTCTTATCGCTTTCGATTATAATAACTGCTGATGGATGTTTGTTTGTTATCTTCTATTTACAACATCTCTACCAATAACGCTAACTCGCTCTGCCTCCTGCTCTTCGTTAGATACGTTCGATGAGCATGTTTAAATCTCCTGGGCATTGTAATAATCATGGAAATCCCGCATGGACAATGAATATTCAGAAGCACAGGTATAATGCAGGTAAAGCACAAAATCCTGAATGTATCTCGTTACCAATTTCGTGAGAATGGTTTTCTCCGCATGTAATTTTCACTTTCTGTCATAAAGGTGAAATTCAATCCAGTATTCTGATTGATACTGCGTTGACCCGACTCAGCACACCCAAGAATTCTAAAGACCTTTACCACATGGAAAGGATTTTGGCGGCGCCTTCAACATTGCGATACACACCGCGTATCTTTTTCTCAAGTCTTGTAACTCATCACGTGACCAGCTTGCAGTGGCGTCATTGGTGGACGAAGGGAATACCTGGTTAGGCATGTGAAAGGATCATTTTGGTTGGTAAGAATGCATAAATGTCAATCTCCTTTTCCATGTTTCGGACAGACCAGACAGACTTGCCGAAGGCTGCAAAACCTTTAATGTTTTTATCAGTTTTAAGGTTAAAATCATCGGTCACCATCACATTATTATTCACAAGAAGCTAGGATTACAGATAAATTGATAAACAATTATTCTGTCAAATGAAAGAAGAAAAATATGCATTTTTGGTTTGCTTGTTTTTTTTTTCTTCTTTTTTTTCGTCAAATGAGCAAATTTTTCATTGGAAGGATGATAGGAAGAAAGGTTTTTTGTAAACAATTTTGTGCAATATGTTTTTAAATTTGACTCGATTCACTTTGATGCATGCATTTTGTATACATTTTTGTACTCAATTGTTGTATACAAGCACTTTGTATCTTCTTTTGCACACGTGGTCTTTAAATCATTCCTTCAAAACGTTTAGTCGATGAAACGATTTTCTTCCCTTTATAAAGGCTTGCCATGAATGACAAGTTGTTCGGGATAGAAGAGAATCATTACAAAAAGAAATCTGAGTACGAATTCCGTCAGCACTTTACAAACTATACTGAAGCTGGAGAATTTGGAAGTGGAATATACTATTCAAAGATTATTTCAGTCAAAACAAATTCATGTCTTTATTCTCTATCAATGCTTTATGAATCATCAGTCTTCTTAAACTTCATAATTAGCTTTAATACACCGTGTTTTTGGATCCCAAGCTGTAATATGTTTCCTATTTTTGTTTGTTTTCTTTCTCCTTGATTTTAAGGATATTTTTGTATGCTCTGAATTTGTGCAAGGACTACTTCACTAAACATGCTAAACGATTGCTTTGAATTGAAATAAAAGAAACCAACAACACAAAATTAAACCCAAATAATCTCGTCGTAGCGTCTTTAAAATGCCATCTGATGTTGGTAGTATATTCATGAAAAAGGTCCACATTGTGGAATGAAAGGAACCCGGACATGACCACGGTTTATGAGAGCAGAGAAGTGAAAATCTTCCTCACCGATTGTGTCCATTCATCGTGATATGTGGGTACAATTGGTCGATTGGAGAAACAAATAATAAACTATCTCCCAGGCCCCATTTTTTTCTCTTGTAAACCCCAAGAGCGCAGAATAGATATACTACCTGTCGGCACCATGTGATAAGTGGGTTTTCAACATAACAAACACACTCCATGTTGTTCAAACATTTGATATAGCACTACGTCACTCTCTACAGGGACAGTTAAAAGGTCGGGAGACGGATGTCCAGAGAAGCTTGCCAAGATATAGTCTAGAACTCTAGATTCAGTCAGGTCATCTTCCTTCTCAACCTATACCCCTCCCTCCCCCTTCAATGCCTACCCTCTCTCTCTGTCTGTTGTAAAACAATCAAAAGCATCCCTCATTTTCCAAGTCGACACCATAAACTAGATTTTTATCGACTCTTCTGTGAAGTTACGAGGTGTCAGGTGGCGTGTCATCCTGCCGCCGCTGTTGAACTCACTCTTTATCCATTTACAAGTGCAATGTTGGATCTTTACAGTTCATCAATCTTGGTAACAACGGGGAAAGTGGTGGTGGCGGTTGTATGGTGATTGGGATGATGATATGTCGGGGGATTGAGGAACAGATGAAAAGATGGAGAAATCAACGCAAACGAGAATGATGATAAAGGCTTCAACCAATAGTGATGTTTCATCGGTTTGTTAATGCGTTGTAAAGCATATAGACCGAATGCGTGTCGTTAATACATTATTCACACTACATCTTGGTTGTTCCGAATTTTGCGATTCTATAACCATGATAATTCGCAAAGAAATTGAAAATAAGCAGGCGATATAGATATCTCAAACAACGCTCCGATGTGAAAATGATTTCGCATTTTTTCCCACCCGAATATGAATCTCTTGGTTGTATAATTTTTTTAACATTTGCGACCACAATATTGAAAAATGCCTCATTATGTCAGACATGTCTCTTGATGTTCTCACGGGCATTAATGAGGATATGCTATTCTTCGAAACTATTTGTCAAAGACTTTAAAATCGATGAGAATACGAAAAACAACCTCACTGGAGCCCATCCGATCAATAGGATTGCATGTTTTTCCTTTCATTTTTGCCTTGTCAATACTTCAACGCTGAATGATCACTGACCTGTTGCGAGATCGTGAGTGTGGATCTCAAAGAAAAAAAAAAACATGGTCTAGGAAACTTTGACAAACAGACCCCGGCCCCCACCCCCCATCATCCAAAGAGGAACGCACGGAGATTGCTTGTAGGGGATGTCCTCGGTTGTGCTGCCTCACGTCACATTGAGGTTAGTGGCCAGAGATGTTCGATAATCTGAATGACCACTGAGCTTTTCATTTTCTAGGGAAGGGTCATCTCGTAACCGTCGGCTTGGTGGGACTACCATAAAGCACCCTGGATTACACGTGCGATACCAGGTAATTAAAGTGATACACTTTAAAGAGATTACCGTATTTTTAATCAATTATTGTGACGAGTATTTGTAGACCGCTGAAATCTGGAATGATAATCTTACTTCTGATTACCGGGTACGTATTTCAAATGTTTTTTCTGACACTATATATAATTGCATGGTGATGAAATGATAGCAGACCTACAATGACCTTATTCTACCTTGTGTGGGTGTATTTGATTTAATTACGTTGTATTGAAAATTATTGTTTCGAAATTCATTTTTAGCAACATTGATACGTATTAATATTGCGAGCATAAACATATACATCGTGTTTTTATCATAGCACAATGCAATTTATCATGTTGTTTTTTAAAGTTGCTAATATTAGCCAGATGTCTCACATCCATCACCTTCTATGAGGACTTAAATTATTTAAAAATGCAATGCTATGAATGAGTGTGGGCTTAGAAAAAAATATTCCTATCGTCGTAACCTGCCAACCTACTTAGGCATAGTATATTTAGACCTACAGTGAAACGACTGCAAAGCTTTTAATATTTCACGTATTACTGCTTTTCCGGAAGTTTCTTTCTGTAAACATATTTTGTCCCTTCTCCGCTTCTTCTTTTAAAAAGAACAAGCATGAGAGATTAAAAATAAAAATGACTAAGAAAAAATATAAATAGATGCACCATCTCTCCACTCGTACCAGTGGGAAGAAATAGATAATACTTGATAAAGGCTTGTGCGAGTTGACGCGTGAAACACTATGACGCGGTCGGCTGCACCGCTTGTAAATCGTCATTGATTTTGCTAATTCACGATACCTATATTATCTGCATAGCTTGTCACACGATGCAGCGGTATATTATCATCTCTTAGAAATGAAGTAAAATGCTCCCTTTTTTCGAATGCTATACTTTCTTTCAAGCAAATCATGAGTTGAATATCGGCTGTACACAAAAGAGTGTGCCAAACATAAGGCTTTTAACCATTTTTTTTTCTGAGTGGATGCTTTTATGCGCATCAAAGGAAAATCGATAAAGGGGTGAGAGTATTTAGTACCAATGCTCGAAATGGATCATACTCCACCCACAGAATTGCAAGCAATGTCAAAAACACGTTTATATAGGGAGAATGTGTGGGAGAAATATTCCAATACACGAAAGATGTGTTATTATGTAGTCCGTTATCACCAAGGGCGGTTGGAGGGGGGGGGGGGGGGGGTGAAAACATTGGGCTTACGAGTCTCAATCCAATGTCACATACATATACATGTCAAATACCCAAATCAACACAGAGTTGCTTCATAGATTATCCTTCTCATCTAATTTCCGTTGCCCCGTCAAAATGGGATTTAAGGTTTTAATGCGATCACGGAATGTTTTTTGAAGTTTTGAGAACGTCGCCGGGCGGGGAAAAGAAAAGGACCCAGTCTGTGACTGCAGTATCTATTATAGTTCCCTTAAGCTTTGGGCGCTTGCAGCGGGAGATTACCACCGGAATAGATCGAATGAGTGGTCATCGATGTATGAATCATCTTTCTCTCTCATCAATCATGCCGACGATGATAATGATAAGAAAATACGAATGATTTACTCAGAGTGTATGCACATTGATTCTGTGTCTCTCAAGTTCTGATATGCAAGTATACACAATACTACAATCTCTCTCAAGTTCCGATATGCTTGTGTTCAGGAATTTTTTTTTTGTATTTTGAAATATATTGTTTTATGATAATAATAATAATAATAATAATAGCAGTGATAATAATATTATTAATAATGATAATGATAATAATGATATTAACAATTGTTTTAACAAATCATGATAGTAATTGTTTAAAAAAATAATGATAATGATGATGAAAATGATTACGTATAACGTTTTTTAAATCCATAACTTTTCATGAAATACTTCAAATCTGTGAGTCAAATTGGCAACGCGGTCTCTAAATATGATGTCACCCCCTCACATCCTTGATCCTTTGTTGAATGCAAGAAATGTCATGAATTCCATTGTGATCAAAATACTTTCTTCATGCCTATCTCGATCATATATCACGGATAATATGTTCTTTCATACACCCCCATATAAAATAGGTCTACCATTCCATAAATATTCAGAGAAATAGAGATTTGTGGGGCTTCTTTCATTCATATCAGTGATGAATTGTGAAGGGATGACATCACAAGTTCTGAACGCTTTGCCAATTTGTCTCAAAGATTCCATGATTTTCATGATTCTGAAAGATTCATAACTTTCTTATTTGTTGTCCTATTTTTCTCAAACTTTCACTGAATTGTTTTTCTAATTTCTCTGCTTCTATTAAAACCAATTTGATATCAGGGTGGAATTCCCCTTTAAAAGTAATGTTTCTAAGCGCTATAGTAGTTTTCAGACTATCACTTTAACATCAGTACGTATTGAAATGGTTCCGTTGTAATCACAGTAGAAGCTGGTTGAAAAGGACTCATAACAGAGTTATCTCTCATTGGAATACAAAGTCTGTACTGGATCTCTATCCCACCACCTCCACCGCCACCACCACCACCATCACCACCACCACCACCGCTACAACCTCCCCTCCTCCTTCGCATAGACCCCCCTCCTCCTCCCCAACTCCTCCTCCTCCCTCACTCCTCCTCCTCCTCCTCCCCCACTCCTCCTCCCCCACTCCTCATCCTCATCCTTCACCCCACTCCTCCTCCTCTTCCTCCCCTCTGGTTGGTAGTAAAGCCTATCTAAGAGAATGTCTTAATCAGCAAATCAATGGCATCATGAATACCTCGGGATGGTTGAAAGCAACGGTACGTGTCACAATGGAAAGATTAAGCTGATGAATTTACACTCATGTCTCTAATAAACATGTAAAAAGAATACACAATGAGACAACAGCTTAAAAGGATTTTCATCAAGACTTGTATTTGTATTTATTGTTACTTTTAACATTAATTTACGTCTGAAGCCACGGACCTAATACTTGGTTTAGTGAAAAGTGTTTACTCATGTGTAAGCGTACGTGTCCCTCATTGGCGTGCTTACATTTTAATCATAGTCAACACTTGTGACTAGTCGCGTTGATTTTCTTGGATGCAGGGGGGGGAGGGGGAGGAGGGGGGAGGGGGGGAGGGGGGAGGGGGGGGGGAGGGGGGCGGCCTCCTAACCCAACCCGAATTATGAAAAGGAACACTATTTCTTCATATCCAACCAAAACTAATGGATTATCCTCTTTATGTAACTTATCATTTACAAACATTTACAATGGAATGTAATCATCATATTAGGATGAATAATTATTATGTGAGGTATGCTTCCATTCCATTTTAAATGAATGAATGATAGTACATTTTAGACCCCTCCCACATGTGAAAGATACGTAACTACTCCACAAAAGTGTGACGCAATATTGGACTGTCACACCTTGTTCGCCATAAAGATCTTTTCCTTGTATCCCCTCCCTCTTGTACCCCCTTCCCCACCCAACCCCTTCCCAATCACCTCATTCTATGCGAGCTGACTGCAAGGTGGGAAAAGGATCATAAACGTCCTGATGAAACCGAATAGACCTACATTTTCTTCCGAAAGAAACACAAAGGCATTCAGTTTTTTAATGCATGGTTTTAAAACACTGTCTAACCTTGAAATTACACGACGCAAAGTCATTACAATCAGATATGTCAGTCAGCGAACAAGGAACAATAATCATGCTCATACTGAGAGAAAAAACGCATTTCTTTCTAAACAAAAGAAAAGGACTATTCATGTGAAGAACAGACAAATTTTATCAAGACGCAAACGAACGATATCATTTATTTTGCTTTGGGCTTAAAGCTATATTTTCTGATCATTTTAGATCAGATTCATGCACAAAGAAACTACAGACTGTATACGACTTTTAGGAGAAATGAAATAGGACCTTCAGCCTTTTCCATGAAGCCAGAATTGTATTAAACCTATAATAACACTGTTATTCTTGTGTATAACAAAGAAATTCCGGTTATATTTATCATCAACTTCGATCTATGATGCCTGCAACAGGCTTGCCTTAAGCTGTCTTGTACCTGCCACGATGAACTACTATTACTTCTTTTCGCATGTTACGCCGTAATGAAGGTCGGACGTTGATCAAGGAATAAAGATAATCAATTCTTAGTAATCCTTTTGATTCCTATACTATTTCATCAAGTAATGCATAATACATTTAAAAAGAAGGAATTTCTTCGATAAATATCATTTTCATGGCAATCTTTGTAAATTTATCACTTTGATTTTTG
>JAVYIG010013054.1:0-49582 GCA_035222895.1 Strongylocentrotus droebachiensis | reverse complement strand
AACGAATCGTCTTCTTTCGAATGATTTATTGAAACGTAAAAGCTTCCGCGCTTAGCGCGAGAGGGGGGGGGGGAACCTGAATTCAGACGAGGATTAAGAGTCGAGAGCTCTCCAAAGAATCGTAATAATTTAATAGATCGTAACATTTTCTTGTGAAACGTCAAAGCTTCCGCGCGAAGCGCGGGATGGGGGGGGGGACCTGAATTCAGACGAGGATTCAGAGGCGAGAACGGTAATACGAATCTTTAATGATTTAATGTTACCTTCCGCGCTTCGCGCGGGATGTAGGGGGAACTAAATTCCGACGAGGATTATTTTCGAGAACGGTATAACGAATCGTCTTCTTTCTCTAATGATTTAATGAATCGTAAAAACTTCCACGCTTCACGCGGAAGGGGGGAAACTTATTTCAGACGAGGATTAGTGTCGAAAACGGTACAACGAATCGTCTTCTTTCTCTAATGATTAAAGGAAACTTAAAAAGCTTCCGCGCGAAGCGCGGGAGGGGGAACCTGAATTCAGACGTGGATCAAGTGTCGAGAGCTCTCCAAAGAATCGTAATAATTTAATAAATCGTAAAATTTTCCGCGCTTCGCGCGGGAGGGGAAAAACTAAATTCAGACGAGAATTATTTGTGAGAACGGTACAACGAATCGTCTTTTTTCTCTAATAATTTAATGAAACGTCAAAACTTCCGCGTTCGCGGAGGAGGGGGGGGGGGGGGGACTCGCCCCTCCCTGCACCGATCCCCCCCCCCCGCATTACGTCACTGTTGGTCACCATTACGTACCAATATTTTCCTCGCATAATTTCAAATTTGGGCCCCCCCCCCTAAGAAATCCTGGATCCGCGCCTGGGTGCCATGTCAACATCGTATAGTTTCTTTTTTATCAACAGATGGCGCTTAAGCAAAATAGGAACGGCATTCATAGAGCAATTTACATACATTATTAGTTTCAATGACATAGGCGTGAAGCTGTGCAAGTGATAAAATGCAAATCAACTCTAATCTACTTAATTTGAATCATATTGGAATTTTGGAGCTTTTGTTTGCTTTTCGTGCACATCCCAAATAGTAAAAATAAAAAAAATGCATGTGGAATGTAAATAGGTTTCAAGATGATTTTTGTGTGTATACATGTGTGTTGTTATAGCTGTCCCCAAAGATGTACTTTTGATATAACTTGAAAATACATATTTAAAACATTTGAAGTAAACTTACCGGTATATTTATGACAACCAGACTATAATGGAACAGACGTATTTCTAAATAAGTCTCTAAATAAACATTTATTCGCTTTGTCGATCAGTAGCCTATGATGCTTCAATGAGCAAGTAAGTCGTTGTAAACTTAAAGTTTTTACTCTAAAAATGCTTAATTCAAGCAAATCATGTGTAGTTTATCAATTCGATTTGTATATTTTATACGTGTTTTGACACGATGTAATATGTTCAGTCATATTAAAGTGTAAATCTAGATAGGTTCACAAAATAAAAGACTGTCATTTTGCAACAGGATGTTCGAAGCATCCTGATGATTGTGAACTAAGACCGCAATTGACTTTCATATTGCTATAATTTATTCACACACTCGCTGGTTGTGTGCTTCAGTGAATATGGGAGGTGAATAAAACTGACGTTTTTCCTTTGAAAAGTTGCAATATAATTTCATTCAGTGCAATTCAAATACTCGTTGCTCTGTGTATAGTTTCTTTAATACGATTTCATTTGGTCCATTTAGAAATATCATAATTTTTTATTGTTTTATACGCAATAAAAGCAGAAAAATGACGATTTTGGAATATTAATCTCACCATAACAACATGCTACAATATAAATCGTGGTATTCCTCACGAAAGCTAAAGAGAGTTATCTTTGCGCAGAGGCAGTATCGTAGCCAATGAGGTTTATCCGAGGCGCGATTATTGCTAGTTGAAAACTTATCCCAATACCCCGCTCTGACGACGTGAAATACCGTCGGCTGTAGCAATTTTTCCAGATCTCCAAGGAGATCTTACAATCAAAATCAAAGAAAGATCACTCACACCCCCCCCCCCCCACCTTCTCTCTCTCTCTCTCTCTCTCTCTCTCTCTCTCTCTCTCTCTCTCTCCCTCTTCCTCCCCCCCCCCCTCTGTCTCCACTTTAATTCTTCTCCGTCTTGAATCCTCGTTTCATTATCTTATATTACTCGACTTTCATTTGGCATTTTTATTGTTTAAAATACCTTAGGGACGTATTTGTTTTTGCCATTATTCCAATTTTGTTTTGCTATTTATATTTTGTTTGATTGTTTAATTTGACGGTAATTTTACTTTGTCAGGATTCTGATTTCAATTAATTAATTCAAATTCGAATTCGATTTTAAAGGTATCAAAATGTTAACCCACCACTTGACTATGGCGACTCCAAGGAGATCTTACAAATAAAATCAAAGAAAGATCACTCTATCTGTCTGTCTATCTGTCCGTCTCTTTCCTTCTTCTCCGTTTATTCATCCTTTTGAATTCCTCGTTTCTCTCCTTTTAATTAGTATCTGGCTATCATTCTGCTTTTTCATTTTGATGCCCCCCCCCCCTAACGACATAAAAAAACGTCTGTCTCCCCCACCCCCCTTTTTTCCCCGTCAATATCTTTATCCTTTTCTCTTTTTTTTATCTTTCTTTTTTCTTTTTCCATTTTCTTTCTCCCTCTCCTTTTGTCTCTGTGTCAGTCTCCCGATTTCGTTCTCTTTCCATCTCTCCTTTTCTTTCAACCCCTCCCTACCCCCCCCCCAACAAAAATCGATTCCTTTCAAGACTGATGCATGGTCAACATCCTACAGCTTCTTTCTGTTAACACATGGCGCTAAAGCAAACCAGTAAAGGACTGCATAATCATAGAGAAAGAGGGAGCAACCATGAGCAGGCCTTAAAATTCAAGCTCATATAATATTAATTATCAGTTTCATCACATTGGTATGATGGGCACGTGATAAATGCAAATCAACTCCAAACTAGTTCATTTGAATTATATTGGAATTTCATTTAGGGGCTTTTAGCCTTTTGTGCACATACCAACTTGGAGGCAATTATCATTGGAGTAAATGAAACACCTTAAAAGTGCATGTGAAGTTTAACAAATTATTTTGCATGATTAATTGTGTACGTGTGTGTCGTATAATAGCTTTCCCCAAAAATGTACTTTCGAAAATTTATATCTTGAAAATAAATATTTGAAGACAAAAATTAAGTAATACTAGGACAACCAGACATATGGAACAGTCATATTGTAATTCAAATACGTCTCTTAATAAACATTTATGTGCTTTGTTAGTATGTTGCTTCAATGAGCAATTAAGGATTGGTAAAATTTATTTTAAAAATGTACCAAAAATGCTTTATTTCAAGCCAATCCTGAGTAATTTTATCAAATTGATTTGTATGTAATTGTATGCGTGTTTTGACACCGTGTTAAATCGGCGATTTAATATATTCAGATATATTGAAATGTAAAAGTAGATGTGTGCACGAAATAACGGACTCTTATTTTCCAGCAGGATATGACCGTAATTGTCATTCAAATGAGACTATAATTTAATCACATACTCCCTCACTGTTCATGAGATGTGCTTCGGTGAATAAGGGAGGTGAACAAAACTGACGTTTTTCCTTTAAAAACTTGAATTTGAATTTCATTCAGTGTAATTCTAGTACTCGTTGCTCTTTTTATATTTTCTTTTATACGATTTGATTCTATTCAGTTAGGAATGTTTAATTAGTTAGCATTATATGCAGTAAAAGCAATCAAATTACCATTTTTAAATATTCTTCTCACCGTTACAACATGCTACAATATAAACCCACGTATTCCTCGCGAAAGCAACGAAAGATTATCTTTGCGCAGAGGCAGTATCGTAGCCAATGAGGTTTATCCGAGGCGCGATTATTGCTAGTTGAAAACTTATCCCAATACCCCGCTCTGACGACGTGAAATACCGTCGGCTGTAGCAATTTTTCCAGATCTCCAAGGAGATCTTACAATTAAAACCAAAGAAAGATCATTCTCTCTGTAACTGTCTCTGTCTCTCTCTCTCTATCCGCATGCCCGTCTGTCTATATATATATATATCTCTCTCTCTCTTTCTTTCTCTCTCTCTCTTTCTCTGTCTATCTCTCCTTCTCTTTTTCCTTGCCTATTTCCTCCTTTTAAATCCACGTTTTTTTCCCTTTTATTTAGTATGCTGTCATTGGGCTTTGTTGGGATTGTTCAATTGAATGATAATCCTTTATGACATGATTAAGGTTTCAATTAATTTGAATTTGAATGTAGCATATTTTGTATCACTCCTGCATCATGATGATCCCCCTCAACGACAACAAAAACACCTTTCTTTCCCTCCCCTCTCCTATTATTCTCCCCTTCTTTATATCCTTTTTGCTCTTTCTCTTTGTTTTTTGTTTTTTCTATCTCCCTCCCCTTTTGTCTCCGTGTCAGTCTCCCAATTTCGTTCTCTTTCCATTTTCCCTTTTCTTTCAACCCCTCCACTCCCCCAAAATTGTTTCCTGGTGCCTAGCTTGCATGGTCAATATCGTACAGTTTATTTTTATCAACAGATGGCGCTAAAGCAAAACAGTGAAGGCCTGCATAGAGAGAGCAATTTACCATAAGCAGGCCTGCAAATTTTGTTGCTTTTTTTGACACGATTTAATATGTTCAGTTATATAAACAAAAAAATGTAAAACTAGATATGAGCACGATATAACGGACTGTTATTTTGCAACAGGATGTTCGAAGCATCCTGATGACTGTGAACAATGACCGTAATTGTCATTCTAATAACGCTATAATTTATGCACACTCCGGTACACCGATTGTTGATGAGATGTGCTTCGGTGAATAGTGGAGGTGAATAAAACTGACGTTTTTCCTTTGAAAAGTTGCATTTTAATTTCATTCAGTGTAATTCCAGTACTTGTTGCTCTTTTAATATTTTCATTAATACGTTTTCTTTCAGTTCAGCTAGATATATTTAAATTTGTCATATTGGATATGCACTAAAATCAAATAAAATACGATTTTTAAATATAAACCTCACCATAACAACATGCTTCAACGAAAACCCTGGTATTCCTCGCGAATGTTGCTGAAGGTTATCTTTGCGCAGAGGCAGTATCGTAGCCAATGAGGTTTATCCGAGGCGCGATTATTGCTAGTTGAAAACTTATCCCAATACCCCGCTCTGACGACGTGAAATACCGTCGGCTGTAGCAATTTTTCCAGATCTCCAGGGAGATCTTGCAATAAAATCAAAGAAAGTTCACTCACACCCCTTCCCACCTCTTTCTCTCTTCCTCTTTACTCATTTTCTTCTCACTTTTCCTCCCCGACATTTTTTTCTTCTCCCTCTACTCTTCAGTTTCCTTTTCTTACAAAAATCTTCCTCCATTCTTATCTTCTCAACTTCTTCCCTTAATTTGTTTTTGAAAATTTGCTCTATGTGCAATAATAATGATTTGCACATTTAATGTAAACGCCGATAATAATAATATAAATATTATACAACGCACCACCACCCAATACACTGTATGTACTACAAATAAACAAACAATTTTCAAGAAATATATATTTTGATGTATGTCATCATAGTATTTATTTATACAACAATGTGAAATTGCAAAATTGTGAAAGGAATATTTAAAACTCTTTGATTATAATAATTATACATTCTCCAAAGTGTCAAAATTGTGTACTAGAGGGCACTTCTTTAACCCGTTGGATACAATTTGATTTTGGTATAACACATTTTGATGTAGACTCCAGCATAAATTATTGTAGGCCTAGTATTCAACTGGTTAAAGAAATTATCACAAATAGGAATACACACCTGTGTATACATAGTAATACAATAACAAATTATCCAGTGTTTTTGCTAGACAGTAAACAGCTGAATATAGGTTTATCTTTAAATGTTGCATTCAGTCAATATAGACCTTTATCTTTGTACTTGTTATGATATTAATAAAATGTGATCATATGCCGAGGGCTAGAGTCAAAGAAAATTATTTGAAATTAAGAAAAATACAATAACAAACTATCCAATATACTTGCAGAACAACTGCATAATACAGGTTTGCTTTTAAATATTGCATTAAGTCAATATAGACTTTAATCGTTGTACTTATAATCATATGCCAAGACCCAGAGTAAAAGATAATAATCTCAAATACGTTAATCATCTAAAATAAGTACATGTATAATAACAAACTATCCAGTATACTAGCTCGCTGATCAACTAAATAATACAGTTGAAGTGCATATAGTCAATAAAGACTTTAATCATTGTACTTGTCATTATATTAATCAACAGCAATCACCTATTCTGCTGTCACAGAATTCCACCATTACTAAAGCCTTGAGCACAGACTAGCTATGTCAGTCTTTGGTTGTGTCTTGAGCTGCTGAAGTACAGAGCCTATGCAGTATGCCACCAGCTTAGTCTCGCAGTGCAGACCATGTTATGCATGACTGACAAGGGATTGTGTCTGCAAACTAGTTATCATGTATTAAGAGCCATTACGACATTAAATCCATGCAAAGTGCTATGAGAACACCTTCACGCTCTCAACAGATGATTAATTCCTTCCTATTTTCATGAAGTGACGGTAGTGAGGAAAATCCGCACACAAATTGTATGCGATTTTCATTCACTACCGTCACTTTGTGAAATTAGGGACGAATTATTATTATTTTTTTTTTACCTGATGGCTTAGAAAGCATGTGTATGCTTGTAAGTAAGCAACCAGGGGACTGACGGCTTTTAAGTCCCCTCCAAGGGACTTGGTGATGAGGATTAATGCCTTACCAAAGGGTATGATCACATTGACTTGGTTTCGAACCAGGGACCGCCCGCTTACGAGACCACTGCTCTACCACTGAGCCACCATGCCTTAATACAGCTGGACTCAACACAGCTGGAATATCCTCTGCACTTCAAAGTGTTATCATTCTTGAATAAATATATATAAACCATTTCAACAGATAAAATGGTGAGAATATCAAATATTTGTATTCACACAGTTATGAATTCAATTATCTAAACTTATCATCATTTATAATCATATTCACAAGTAGCATAAATCATCATCATTTATAAATTATATATACATTTGATACAAGTAGCATAATTCTAGATTACCTAACAAATAAATAACAATGAATGAATTTTAGACAACAAATGTAAAGAACGTTCAATGTTCAGGACCAATAAAACATTGGAAAACAAATCAGGGAAAGTGTTTGATGAATAGCTTGCATTTTTGGAAATCTGAACAAAAGAAGGTACCCTGTTTATTTTCTTCTCAAAAATATTTGCATTGCAATATTTACACTCCAATTCCAACGTATTTGCAAATTTGAAAATTGCAGGTACAGAGGCCATATTTACAAGTAGGTCAACAAACTAATATGTCTATAATATCTAGCAAATTAAGTACCTAATATTTTACTGTATCTATACGACTATATCGCTAGTGTTGTAAATGTCTTTTTTTTTCTTTTCGTTTCTTTACCTGCTTTTGTTTTCATGGAATTGCTTTTGAAACAAACGCTTCTACTTATTAAAAGAAATACAAATTGTAATGTACTAATTAACCTGTATGCTGAAATCTAGTCAAAGTGCCTTAACGGTACTCCCGAGTATGTCCCATTTGCAGGCCAAAACATGAAAAGGTTTAATTCCAACGGCATTTAAAATATATACTATAAATATAGAACTTCCCTCAAAATGAAAGGGCTTGAAAATGTCCTTTTGTGGGAAAATAACGACCGTTAGTGGTCTAGTGGATATTTCACCAGACTGATTTTTCACAAGTTCATGCCATCATGCTATACAGTACAAGACACATTTACTTAATGTCTAACGGCATTAGGGGTTCATATCATCCTATTAAAGCTCACATTATGTAAATCTCTGTACACTTTCCTTCATGGAAATTCTTAAAAGATTGGATTTCTTTTTTGGAATAAGATATTTAATAACATGGATAGTTCTCATCCATCTATGAAAAAAGGATTTGTTTGGTTTAATGTATTAATAACATTACACTCTTTCAAAAACCTAGAATATTGACCACAGTTACTTATCTTTTATTTTAACAACTTGCAGCAATTCAGATGTTATTTCTCCAAACTCTTAGTACGAGGGGACATATTTCAGGCTACATTACGCGAAAGCACATTGGCATATTTTGATGAAGAAAAAAAATCTGAGTGCTTAATATATTATTGTCTATATACCTCCAATAGAATTTTCAAGTTGTTCTCATGCAGATTCCACCAAAGAATTTGAGTGTTGAGAAAAATGTGTTAAAAAGGTGTATATTTTTCTTCCAGAAACAGAAAATAATTACCTTTATTATTAACTGAACATTTACATCAAATATCTTTGCCCAACTTATCAAATAAACAAAGCATCTCAGGTCATACACTAACTAGAGTTACTCCAATACAATATGATGTGCATGAATGTAACTGCAGTTGCTGATGGCTGCCAGGGAAGTCACCCTGTCTGAACAACCGTTTCCATATTTGATATCGATATTTCAGTATAGATTTCAAATCTTAGAAAAATCCCTCTTTAAAATGTGTACCTAATAACTTAAATCCAATTGATTGATAACAGTGTTTTGAACTCAAGCAGTTTTCAAACGCAGAAAAATAATACATCTCAATGCACAGTCTTTATAACCTAACATAATTTTTTGAAGAAATCGTAAGCTGTCTTTAAGTAGATATGTATTAAGTTTACAGATAGAATAAATTTAGAAGCATAATTTGGTAAATTAAGTTTACAGATCAATTTAAGTCATAAACATGATTTGGTACAGAAATAAAAAAAATAAGAATGTTAAGACTTGGAACATAAAATCATGTTGGAAAGAAAAAAAGAGATGGAATTGAAATTGAAGACAGGAAAGAGAAGATAATGAAGAATGTTAAAGAAATAGTGAGAAATGTCATTCATAAGGAGAGGGAGTGGTAGAAGATGAAGATGAAAACATAAGGAAAAGAGAAGCAGGATCATGAAGAATGCTACATGTAACCTTCACAACAAGAACAGTTTTCATTAATTTCCTTGCACAGCTTAAAAAATGCAGCATCTCAATTAAGATCAATCTTGACCATCTAATCCTAAAAAACCTGAAGAATAGTGAGCCGTTTCACCTACAAATATAAATGCTCTCCTGGTTGCAAGCTGACTTCAAAACAGATCTATTCCTGTAGTTTGAACATATTTGTGGCTTACACCCAGTAAATAAGATCGATTGATCGATCTGTAATTGACAAAACAAGTCAGGAAAAATCTTGGAACCAGCAGATCTATTCTGATAGATCATTTTGCCCAACAGCTAGGAAAACAAATGTGCGATTGAAGAAAGCAATCAGTAGACTTGGGGCTTAAATATTATCAGGACTTATATAACTGAGGATTAATGTCGTTACAAAAGGACAGCAGCATATCAACTTGGTTTTGAATCTTGTAAACACTTTTTATGGATCCACTGCACTACCACTGACTCTGAGCCATCACATCTCCTGTACAAATACATCTACAATGCTACACATATTGGTTGGGATTTGATGAGGAACGATGAGAAAGCTCACTTCAAAATCATGGATTTTCCATCTTTTATGCCCTATTGCTACAATCTGGGCCCTGCTTCATAGAACTTGTTCGTAATAACAAGTTACAATACCTGAATTCATTGCATTTGATTGGCTGAGAGTAAATTTGTCATATATATCTAGCATATGTTATTGATGAAAATTTGTATGTACACAGGGCCCAGATTGTATAGCAGTAGTAGTATGTGTAATCCCCATTTGTTGGTCTTTAAAGGTAAACTTGAGTTCTGGTCATGCGATTGCATTGTGAAAGAAACGGTGTGGAATCAATCAGAAAAAGTTGATCATGTCGCATATTGGTGTGTACTGCAAGGTTCTGGAGTCATCAAAATTATAAGAAATTTAGCCCAGTCTTGGTAGAGTAGCAAGCACTGTACATAGAAAAATGTATATGTAGCATAAACATCAGGCCTCATTTTTAAGCTGTTACTTGACATATATTTAGAATATGGAGGTATTTGAAGAGCCATGCTTTTCAGGGAACATTTTTTCTCTGATGTTCTTCCACATTTGCATAATAATCATGATAATGCTCACAAATTATTTTTCACCTCTTCTCAGAACTCAACCTTCTCTCAACAAAAATATAACAACCAACAAGTGGATATTCTTAAAGGTAAGAGACCCTTTCCTCAATGATCCAAGCTCAGGGGTAAACCGATAGGGTTGATTTTTTAGGTTTTTGGAGCGGGGTAGCGAAGGTTCCTGGGAGGGGTAGCGGAGGTTTTACGAGAAGACCACGATGAGGGTGATCATGGTTCCGTAGAAGATGAGCGCAGGAAGCCACGTCTTTAAAAATCCAGCAAATCTGCACAGAAGGAAAACGAAAAATAATAATGGAGATAGCATATGAAAATGGAAGTGTCAAAGGTGCATATTATCCAATCATTATTACTGGGAAGTGTTGGATTATTTTCCCCGCCCCCGCCCCCTTATTTTCTTTCAAGATTAATTGTGTAATTTGCATGTATCAAAGAACTGCTCCCCCCCCCCTCTCATCAACTAACCTTCCAAAATATTTTAAATTGGATTCCCCATTAGTGCATTACCATAAACTCATTATTGAGTTCCTTTAAATAAGCCTTCATGAATACAATGTTGTCAATTGTTTTATTGAAGAAAACAAATTACTGCATTATTTTTGAATCTCATGTAACCCTTGTAAATACAATTTTTTCCATTTAAGACACCTATAACAACACTGCATTGTAAAAAAAGGGCTAACAGAAAAAGAGAGAGAGGAAAAGAAAGACAGACAGAGACAGAGACAGAGACAGAGAGAAAGGGAGAGACAGAGAGAGACAGAGAGAGAAAGAGATGGAGAGAGCAGGAGACAGGAAGACATTGAGAGACACACAGAGGGACAGAGAGAGAGGCACAGAGAGAAAGAGAGAGCAAGAAACAGACAGACAGGGAGAAAGAGAGAGAGAGAGACAGAGGGAGAGAGAGAGAGATAGAGAGAGGGAGAGCATTAGACAGAGACAGTGACATAAAGAGAGAGAGAAAGAGCTGGAGAGAGAGAGAGAGAGACCATCTGATTGGGATAAAGAACTTACCCGACATATTTTCCATGAATCAGCATGAGAAAGCAGAGTTTAATCATGTTCCACGACGTGCTCTCTTTATATTTCATCAGATTGAGAGCCATGGCAACGTGCGAGTGACAGTTGTCGCAAAAAAGATTGTGCTGCAAAAAGATAAAGACAGAGAAAACAAAAATGTGATTACAAAAAAAAAAATCAAGGAGCTGAAGAGAGAGAGTGGTATCAAACAAACGCAAAGTTAAAAATAAAAAGTGTAATGAAATAGTTCTGCAGAGTGGGAAAAAAATATTCTTTTTCATAATTAAGTGACAAATTATAATAATAATGGTTTATTTATTCAAGAAATATGCATCACAGCCCATACCATGATGGAAGAGATGGAGGCAAATGTGGTTTTTCATAAAGGTCACATTTACAAAACAAAAGATTTGATCTTCTTCTTCTTCTTCTTCTCCTTCTCCTTCTCCTTCTTTTCTTTTTCTTCTTCTCCTTTCCTACTCCATTTTTTCCTTCTTTTACTTCTTCTTCTTCTCTTTTCCCTTTTTTTATTCTTCTTTTCTCCTTCTTTTCCTTCATCTCCTTACCCTTCCTCTTTCTTTCAACATATTTCTCTGGCTTGTGCCTCCCACCAGAAAAGAATCCTTTCATCATAACATCATGCATACCATTCTAGATTTATATTCCTCCGATGCTTCATGAACGGATGTGTCCCACGTTCCTGGTTTGGCTTCTGATGACTCCAGCATCCAGTATTTGGTAGGTCTACCAAAAGCCATGTCATTCTCCTAATTTGGTAATACAAGCGAATGTGATTATGAATATAAAGAACTTTGATGCAGGAGCACATTGATAAACGTGTACAAGTATTTTTTCACCCACTATACATAGAGGATTGAATTGATTTGAAATGTTTTTATTAATAAAAATGTCATAGCGGCCAAAGGCCTAATTGTGATTAAAAAAAAAATTAAAAAAATAAAAAAATAGAAATATATACAGTCATCACAATCATAACACAAACAGCGATAAAAGAACATATTAATAAAATAACAGGTATTTCACTAGGTATTTGGAGAGTAGGGTAAAATATGATGTTATATAACTGAAGTGAAGAATATAAGTGTAGACATAAAATGCCATAAATAATCATTACATTGAGATAAATGCATTTTACAGAACATCAAGTTTTCAGGGTTAAACCCTATATCTATAATTATCCAAAGGAAATAATGGTGTGACCCTTAAAAGAGCTGGTGCTTGTAAATAATTAAATATATTTAGTTATTTATGTAACACCTTGATTAGGCTTACTTTTATGCCACAGAAGCTTTTGCAATCCCAACACATCTTTTTCAGTTTTTGTGGCACTACATTTTGCTCAGCTACATTATATTTATGTATATAATTTGAATCATGCTAAGTGAATTTCATAGAGGACTTACCGAGACATAATAAGGACCAGCGAAATCTCTGATGATTCCCTGTGATGTTGCAATACCCATGTGACCGATGAAAGGGAACAACCACCTGCAGAGTTCAAGAAGAAAAAAAAGCACAATATAATAATTACACTGCTGAGAAAAACATGTACTAGATGTAACAGTTAAAAGAAAACACACAAATTACTTCAAATTTCTGGAGACATATCAAAGATTATTTATGTGTTCTGGACGTATATACCAATTGGTCCTGTCCAGTACCACCTTAGATGTAGATAGCTCTTAAGTCAAGACTAGAAAGCAAAAAGAAGTGATCATGTAGGCCTATATAATTTCATGTTTCAATATCATTTTGAAATAATACACTGATCTAGGAAATCATTTATTCACCCACCCACAAAGACACATAATTTGCATTCAACTTCTGCATACATGTATGTAGGGAGATGGGCAAAGATGATACCAATGGTCTAAACTCTAGTCTCATTTATGTTTATCATTGTCGATGAGCAGGATGTTATTTATACATTTACGAATTCCATGTCAATCTTGTCTGTTGATTCATTTTTTGTTGTTGTCAATGCGATTTCATTGTCCGTTTGACTTTGACGAAATGAGCGAGTCTTGTTCTGGAGATGGAGACAGTGCAGAATTGCAGAATGAGTGGTGTTTGTGATATAGGCCCTGCAACTGTTTTGAATCGATTATAATTTTATACTAGACTTCCAACTTCAGCCAACTCACTATATATACACGTGATCGAGGCCCCGCGCAACGGCATCGCGCGAACTTCAACACAGCAGCGGGGCCTGTATTACGTACATGTATCCCCCCCCCCCTGGCTTCGTGCCCCCCCCCCCCCCCTCCTCCTAATTTTTATTTAAAAAATAAGTCCCTTTCAACCCTCTTTTATCTCCCTCTTATTGTTGTCCGTCATGAAAATGTTGGCTGAACTGAAGACTGAAGTTAGAAGTCTAAGATGATTTGTTATCGATTACAAGACGGGTAAGTTGCGGGGCCTAGAGTAGGCAAATTCATGCAAAAAAATATATTCAAAAAACTGACTTGAAAACACATCATACAATTAGTCTGAACCGAGTCAGGAGCAAATTTGAAGAAATTATATTTTTAAATGTTGTAAAACCAAAGATATAAGAAGAAAACTGACCAAGTATCTGTACTAAAAATCGTACATGTAAAATTGGTCGTATACAATCGACAGCTGAAAATGACGCGCACGGTTGGATTACGTGCGTTCTCGAATCCAAAAATCATACCTCATACACACACTCTCGCCATACCGCGAATGGTCCGTCGTGGGGAGCTAGCCGGCTGAGAGTTTGCAGCGATACCAACGCAGCCGCGGAGCTCCGCAGAGCGCCATTTTAGCGGGACTCGGAAAGGTTCGCGGTGGGTAGGCAGCGGCCTAGCTTTTTGCCCAAACAACGCTAGATCGGCTGCTGGCAAAATGAAAATAATTACGATCGAAAACATCGTCGGTTTCTTAACTTTTCAGTGAGATAATTCTGAATTCTAATTGAGACTATATAATAAATTAAATCGACAAAGAAACCTCAGTAGAACTCTTATAACTATACAAAAGCTTGTTTATTTCTTCATTTGACATTTTGTTTTCGACCATTTTTTCGTGCGCGAGTCAATGGAAACTATGTATTACCAAACTTTCAACACGCAAGGAACGGGGAACACTCGCGGACCTCGTAAAAAATTTGTTGCAAAAAAAATTTTCAAGTGTGATTTTGAAGCAGTGTAGAATATTGGCGCTGCAATGCGCAGAAATATACTTGAAAGAAATCGTATTTGTATTAGTGTACCTAGATGTGACTTGTTTATAACTCAGATTTTATGAAGATTTGTCGGGAAAAAATGTGATTTTTTTCCGTTTGGTGGTCATTTCTAGGCTAATATTTCAAAAGTTGCATCAGTAATGGGCCCGATGTTTCTCTTATCGTACTCGCATGTTATTTCTACATAGATTAAACATAGGATGGTTAAGGGTAAGACCAGATAACATTATAAAAAAGATATATCCTTCCACTCTCCCATATCCAAGTTTTGGGCTGATTATTGCCGACCCACCGCAGCAAGGCCATTCAGATTTTCGTACGAGCGCGAAGCGCCCTCTAGTGCCCCATGAATGTGCCTACCTAGAGGTCTAGATGATCTATTTCACGATATTGCCTGGTGTTTACCAATTCTATGATAATATCTGAGTCTTAATTTTGTAAATCGTGTTGCTACGGTACCTGTACAACTGTATAATGGACATAAATGAAGCAACCGCCCCCCCCCCCCCCCCCCCCTCCGACAATCGACATGATTTACGATACAAATATGGAACATGTAGCCTACATGTATTCGAACGTGTGGGACACAAATGTACTCACGTAATAAATGGGATTGGCGTCCAAACGACACAAAAAGGGTATCTCATCCTTTTCGGTTCGACTCCATTTCCATTCGGCATCTTGCAATGATTCTCTGTCGATTCTATTTCCCTCTGATTTATGGTAAATGCAACCTCAGGGTCGTTTTCCATGCCGTTTGGTAGATGATGATACGGGTGTTTCATTCTCAACGAAGATCAACCATGTTTACAAAGCAATGATGACGTCATTACCCACAACCGGACCGAATGTATGCAATGATCATAATTATGATGATGATAATGATGATGATGTCTAATCAACAGTGATGATGATATCATATAATGATTGGTGATTTATACAATGATGATTTAGAGCAGTAGGAAAATTAGCTAGAAAGGAGGATGATAAAGATGATGGTTATTAAATTTGACATGTAGTATATTGTATATCGCAGCATCAAACCCTATTGAGTATTGACCCTTAAAATCTATGCAGTCAACCCAAACCCTAACCTACCACCTCCCTGCCCTAACCTCTGATCATATGGTAATGGAATAAAGGTAGGAGAAAGTATCAAATTACGCCTACTCCCATCCATCGATCTCCCTCCCTGTCTTTCTCTTTCTTCCACCCTTCCCCCTCTCTCTCTCTTTCTATTCATCTCACTCCCTACCTCCTTACCATCTCTATCAATTTATCCACTATCTTTCTCTAACACTTCCACCCTTCTCTCTCTCTCTCTCCCTTCCTCTCTCATTTTTCAGGCATTCACATGCTCCCTTTGAATACTATTGACTTAACTTGATTTCACATCATCAACTTCAATAACCACTCACTCACCCACACAAAAAATCAACCGAAGCTGAACAAACATCACTGGAAATATTCCTTTCATACAATTGCAATTAAATAACAGTAAAGCTCTTTTTGAGTTTTGATTGTGAAAGCATGCACGAGCAGATATGTTTGAACAAGCTAATTATAAACAGAAGAAAGGTTACCTGCACTATAAACAAAGTAGATTTGCTGAAAAATCACTTACTCTCAAAGAGACAGTGAATATTCCATATACATGTAGCTCATTTCCTTATCACTCCATTTATTTGTAGTTTAAATAATTGAGCATGATTTTCAGTCCACTTTATACATTTGCTGTTATTATCAGAACTCAAGATTACTCTTAGTTTTTGTTTAAATCCTAGAACGCTAATGTACTGCATCATTTAACGAGCTAGGAATAACATCCAAGAATGACAAATACACTTGGAATTGTATTTTTCATCACAATCATGTTTATTAACATGTAACACAAATACAATATACATTTAATATTTTCTTTACTCATACGAATGGTGACTTTTCTAGAACAAATATTTTTTCACTGCAAATGTGGAAGCTAACCATGAACGTCATTTGTTTTTTTTAGATCATTGCTTATTCTTAACTTTTTTTTACATCGAGATACATGTATTATAAAGATACAACATTAATACTAAATTGAATACCAGGAGACAACTCTAACATGCGCTTAATGTTCAGTTTCAGTTTTTTTTAAATTCCCAATTATGTTTCTATTCGGATGGTAGCACATTCAGTGGCAGTTGAAGGATTAATCCAGAAGTATAATCAGAACCACTTCAAATTTATTCTGGTTCAAAATGTGGAATAACTATACTCTCCATTTCTCTCCATGTTGAAATAGTAGTGCATTGATGGAAAGTACTCAGTACAGTATTCCTTCAGTATATATAAAAGCTACTCACACAATATCTTTCAACAACCAAGGATGTTAAATTCATAAATATTAATTTCATGCCTTAAGCTTCTTTTGTGTTCAATTCAATGTTTTAATTATTTTTCCAACCTGAAACTTGAGACAGGTATTTTTGTAAAATAATCCCCTCACCAGTCATCATATGCATTGTTGAATAGTGCAACACGAGCGGTGCTTGATTTCAGTAAAAGGTTCCAAAACTATTTGACTGTGCAAGACTGTTAATTCATTTATAAATTGAAAACATGTGGGCCGAGAGTGCAGAGCCCCTTGAACCCTAGACCTTGCACCATATCCTTTAAACATCAGATAAATGTCATATCTACGGAACCAAAAGGGCATTAACTCATTCATTTTACATGGAGATATAACACCCTTCTGCATCTCACAAGACAGTAATTCATCCTTCAAATTTAAAGATAGTGGTGAATAGTACAAAGGTTCCTACAGTGGAGTATGCCATCACATGCGATAGTGATGATATATAATTCCTCACCGGCCCAAAAATGTGACTTCTAAGCTTCCAAATCCCTGATTTTTAATGAGCTCCCAGGAAAATTATGCTAATGCCAGTCTGCCACACATGAACAATAAGCAAGACCACGTCTGCTCTATAAAATAATTACATTTTTTTAAAGCCAACAGGGGACACTCTGAACAAAAAAGAAAGAAAAAACCTTTTTCAAATATCAAATCAATTTCTAGCATGGAGTAACATATTTTGTAAACATAGGAAAAATAAATCAACCAAAAACAGAACTTTACACAATCTCCACCAATTCAAACTTCTAGTCATCTCTAGTAGAATTTTTCAATATCTTCAATATATATGTATACATGTTTGTTATTATTATGTTACAAGAGCGGAAACTTGAAAAAATAAACTAATGCTAGTCTTCTGCCACGCAAAGATATAGACTTTGAGATGGAATGTTAATACGACCCTCTTCCTGCTCAGAATTTAATCCGGTGTCAAATCCACCTGGGCGTGGTTTCACAAAACCATCTTTTGTACAAGTTTACTCACATCCCATGAAAATGTGTTCATTTAATACACGCATTTCAATGGGATGTCGGCAAACTCGTGCTTCTAATGGTTTTGTGAAACAAGGGCCGAGACCCAGGACTACATCCCCATTCACACTGGTGGTTCATTCAGACCAGATGGATCGTACAACGGTTTAAAATCATTGTATGAATGGGGCAAAGGGTTGTACGGTAGCTTGTATATAAAGCTTGGCAACAAAGTACTTTTTGTATCACAGTTCAATCACATATAGTTTCAGTAGGACAGAATTTTTTAGATGGTATCACATACTATTCAAGCTGTATAAACTTGCAAAGGTACAACAAGAACTCTTTGATTTTTGTATTAATTTGAACATACAGAGTAAGTGATTTATTTTGTGTTGGTAAGTTAGGACTTCATCACTTTGCAGATGAATTGTTATAAATTCCATGGTTCATTAACAAGAAATATATTTCAACTTGGAATGTAAAAATAAGTTTCCAACAAGGAACAACATTTTTTTAAAATAAAGTCATAATAACACAATTTATAATCATGCTTCTGTATGCTATTTTTTGTGAGGAGTATAATTACATAGATGACAATTTGTAGCTCGAGGATTACACTGCCTGCATGCCCATAGGTGAATACAACTTGCATTCTACATAAAAATGCTTGTGCAACATTGGTTAACAACGCTTGCTTTATACTGCCTCAATCTACATTGGCCAGAGTATGTTTTACAGATGACAAGTGTGCCATAAATTTGCCATTTTAATGAGGCTACAATTTCAGTAATATCTGGAATCATGACAAGTTTTCAATGCCATATAAATAATAAACAATGGCTTACCAACATGGCGATTAAAGAATATTGAATGTTGAATGAAAAGCTTGGTAAATATTTTTTCATTAAGCAGATGTTATTCACATCCCCAATTTGAAGTTGGTCAAAATAGTAAACATGTACGCTTTGACGAATCCTTTAAAGTACCATTTTATCACTATCCAATTAATTGATTATGCATTTATTGCACTTATGCTTTTATAATGGGAAGAAAAGCCTGTATCTACCATTTCTTACTGAAAAAGAAAAAGTGAGGGAAAAACACCCTGAATGTCAAATGAATGAACATTAGTATGTGAAGCTTAAAACAAAAGTTTTTGAGAAGAAAAAAAAATCTTGAAAGAGTCAAATCATACCGTAAATATTATCTACACGATGCTAAACAAGTTGCATACTTACTAGATACGGCAACACATAATATATAATAAATTCTTAATAATGCAATAAAAATTACCAGAACATTCTTTTTGTACCAATATATAATAGGGTGTGGTGTTGTTTCTTGGTTAACACCAATTATACAATAATCTTTTCGTTGAAGATACAAATCTAACATTGAATATACTAAAACAAAAGACACTTTACATATAGTTATTTGGATTGCAGATTTAAAGGAGAATATATACATACAATTCACATACATGCTTAAATTTCTCTTCTCTTATTTAAATAACATGTAGATGTATTTTCTAAATAACAAATCGTTACTGCTATACACAGAATAACGTAGCTAAAATTTCTCTTTTTTTCGCTGTCATACAATAACCACAAATTTGTTTCATTGTCTTTTTATTGATTTATTACAAATATATGCGCTACAATCTACAAATTACAACGAATGTCTTAAAAAAGGGCTCAGAAAGTAAAGAATTTAGAATAATTATTTCAATCTAAGAGGGCCATGTATGGAAAACATGTCGTACCTTAAAGTTCACCACCATTACTTCTTTTTTTTTAATAACACAGCATATCAATTTCATACCAATTCTATTCAAACTATTTCAAAGATTCAGCCCTGTCAACTTCAAATAAGAGAGATTGAGTTGTTTAATCTTCCCCAAATGTGTGATACGGATCTCATTTTTCATTTGCACTTCAATCTGGTTGACACTGTGCATGCACATACCATCTGTTGATAGTCAGAAGGCGTCAAAACCTCATGGAAGTTAATGCCCTTCTAACGCTCGGCAGAGGGCATGCGGTGCTTCAGCACAACCATATCATATTATGCTCAGGAAATACGGTCAAGAGTTACGGATAGCAGCCAAAAGGATGATATTCATTTGTTCCCTGTCCCATTTCCAAAAGGAATTTCAACTCGTAATTTTGCAATATTTCTGCGCAGGTTCATGATAAAAGTCCTAATAGCGTACCGAGTTCATTCCCTACATTACCGCTTCGAGCATTGAAATAAAGAGTTAGGATGCCAAACGCCTATAAATCATGTGCAGATAATTCACAAAGTATAGTGCCTTTTCTCTGTTTTCTGAGCCCTTTTCTATATGGGTATGTACTGTTCTCAACAATAATATTATCAATGATAATGAATAGTAATCACTTACAATAATTATATGAATGATATAATAACAACAATAATAATGACATTGAAACCATACTCATTATGGTTGGCCTGATATACTATGATATTTTTTTATATTTATTTCTGCTACGGGCCATGAAACGTTTGATGAAACTGATCTGAAAGGGATTAGTCAAACTTAAAATGAGAGATTAAGATTAGTTCTTTCCATAACATCTTGAAAGATTACTACCATTCCTTTTAAATACACCGGTTATCTTATTAAAAATAGACTTTCCCCGTAAAAGTTTACAGAAATGTAGAGATGGTCTATTCACAGGATATTTGCCTGATGACCTTTCACCTAGGACAAATGAGCGGGGTGACCTTTGACCTTGCGGAGATGCGTCCGAGTCGGCCAGGGGAAGATGACTTGTTGAGATTTTCCTTTTTTTCCGTTGATGGTGCTAAAGCTGGTTCCCTGTATGTGTTACTTCTTTTTTTGGCTTTGCACAATAGCGACTGTAAAATGGAAAGCAAAATCAAAGTGCAGAAAGAAGAGGGAGAGAAAGAAAAAAATGTAATGCATTGTTCATTGGATTTCAGAGGGGTCTGGGGTTTAGGGGGGAGCTAGGATGTAGGGGCTGCAGTACATCAGGGTTAGTTCCATTTAGTGGTGGTCCTTGATGGCAGTTCATGAGATTTCACAATTTCAACTGAAGATTTCAAAGAAAGGTCAAACCAATGTAGAAAGGGAGAGAGCAGAGGAAAGATAATATTTCAATAAATTCAAAATATACCCACAGCACCTCTGATGCCAATTTATTAATTATTTCAAAAGAAGCTCAACACCAAATAAGAGACAATTATATCATACAATATGTGCAAATAAATACTTGTAGATAATTACAACTACAAGTAGGTTGAAGTGAAGTGGGGTAAATATAAGCACACATGTAGATGTGTAATAATCAACTATTTTTACACAACAACTGCACTATGCATTTTTTACTTTCCAAGAAACATGCATGATGCATACAATACTGTTATGCATATATTAGTTACTAGTATTAGGAACATGTAAATATGTTATTCACATGGGTGTTACAAGGCAACATTTCAACAGCTGAGGTTAAAAAAACAGAACATTAATCAAGTACACACATTTACAAGAAATGAATACATTGCATAACAACACTTTAATTCAGCTTATATATTAAAACGTATTACGTAAAACGTAAGAATGTACAATTATTACATCATACCTGTACATACAATTCACAATTTATGTTTATATGATTGTATTTGAATATTTGAAAGTCAGCTAAATTTTGCATAAATCTTTGGTCCCTACAATTAAATACGTTTTAAACAGACACGCAAAGGAATTCTCATTCTAAGCATGAAGACAAATTATCTATTCCCTACTTACCTTACAAATTCAACATTAATTAGCCATAATAAACATCAAAACTTTTTCAGGTGTCTGTTTCCTCAATATTAGTGTTTGGTCTAATTTTGCTTTATTACTTTTTTTAAATATAAGAAGTACCTTTGAGGTATCAAATTAGCACATGTGACAGATGTGTCACACCAATGATCTAAATTAAACTGAATGGGAGGGATAGACAGAGAGAGCGAGGGATGATATAAAAGTGCTCAAATTCGTGGACCTTAATCGAGTATTTCCTGTATAGGTATAACTTTTTTCAAGCAATGTCTCGGAAATTTGATTAAACAGATTTCCTCACTTCCGAAAATAGCCTAACGACGAAATCCCAGAGATTTGATTTGTGATCTTTCTGCTCATGTTGACAGGAGTAAACATGCATGTAAACAGCACATGAACAAATTCTGCAAATACAAATGTCAAATGTACCGAATGCTTGTTTGACCAAAGTATCAATTTACATTCACCATTCAAAATTCCTACGTAATACAGGCGAATAAGATTGTGGTACACATTTTAGGGCCCTGTTTCACAGATATATAAATTAGCAATTGATTGCTATTTTGCAATAAGCCAGTTCGTAAATACTATCTGCGCTTGGGTAGATAAAGGTCATTTGTTCCCAAATTGTAAAACCCATCAAGTTCTATTCGGTATATTTTGCAGGGCTATAAATTGAAAGTTATTCAGCTAAACAAACAAATGTGAATTGATGTCTTGAAAGGGTTTCAGAAACTCATGTAATGAGTAGACAGTCTTGTTTTACAGTACATTATTTTCTATGGTAGCAAAAAATAATAATAATAACAGGAAAATGTACCGGTAGCTATCAAATTTTACATTTACTGGTAGTGAGGTAGCTGTAGGTTCAAGTGACAGAGCTCAATACATTTGGACATAAAACAGAACAAGCTGATGGCAAAGGACCAGCAAAAATATTTGATATGTTTTTCTTGATTAATGACATGTAGTGTATATTACCTACATGTATGCCATGCCAATATTTTGGAAAGAGTATTTATGGTACATGTAGTTTAGCCTGTTTTTCCTACTGTATTTAATTTTAAAGGTCCAGATAAAACACACAACAAAGATGTGCACTTATTATCTTTCTCAAAGGGCATGTTGTCGTAAGTGCATCTTGGAACTGCGTAGAAGAACTATTAGATTTAATATCGCCGTTGGAAATGTGGGATCTTGGTTTAAATGTATGTACTGTATACCAGACTAGTTCAAATATGCATTAAATTCACATGTATGTCCGGTCCCCCTAGAGCCTCGTGATTATTGCATTCTCCTGGGATGATGATGATTATATTTCAATAGTTAGAATGCACGTTGCATACATGTACACTAGGTGCTGTGATGTTGGGCAAACCTCTGACAAGCTCTTGGGCTGTCACACGTATACATGTACATGTAACTGTTAATGTGGGGGAATGCATGCAAATTTGTGGACTGGTCTATTGCAATACATGTAGATGCATAACAGGTCAATCAAACAACATCACAAAACTAGATGGAACTTCGACTGCGCGCAGTCGAAAATGATGCCTCCGTCAAGAGCAATTTTACAAACCAAAACAGAAGAAATTTTTCAAATTCAAGTTCAATTGTAATCCATTAACAGGTTCTCAGAATATCGTGATTACAAGCAATTTCTCATATACATATATGCCCCTAAAATCTACTCAGTTCATTGGCTCTGCAAGATGTCCTGAGTTAAATAGTAATCCATCTGTCAGTTCTAATGAGAATGCGTTCACAAGCTATTTTTGCATACATAATGAGCCCTGTGACCTTTGACCTCATGACCCCAAAATCTAATCAGTTCATTGGCTCTGCAAGATACATACATGACCAAAGTTTGGCAGGAATCTATCAATCGGTTCTTGAGATAACGCGATCACGAGCTGTTTTTGCATACATAATGAGCCCTGTGACCTTTGACCTTTGACCTCGTGACCCCAAAATCTAATCAGTTCATCGGCTCTGCAAGATACATACATGACCAAAGTTTGGCAGGAATCCATCAATCGGTTCTTGAGATGACGCGATCACGAGCTGTTTTGCATACATAATGAGCCCTGTGACCTTTGACCTTTGACCTCATGACCCCAAAATCTAATCAGTTCATCGGCTCTGCAAGATACATACATGACCAAAGTTTGGCAGGAATCCATCAATCGGTTCTTGAGATAACGCGATCACGAGCTGTTTTGCATACATAATGAGCCCTGTGACCTTTGACCTCATGACCCCAAAATCTAATCAGTTCATCGGCTCTGCAAGATACATACATGACCAAAGTTTGGCAGGAATCCATCAACTGGTTCTTCAGATAACGCGATCACGAGAACGGGACGTACGGACGTACGTACGGTACGTACGGTACTACTCACGACAGTATGCTTGTGAGATTTTTGTCTTGTGTGTCTGAAAAAAGGGGTATCTTGTGTGTCTTTTCATTTTTTCCTTCTAAAGACTCCTTGTGTGTCTTAATTCCCAACTTCTTGTGTGTCTTAATTCCCAACTTCTTGTGTGTTTGTCTAAAACTAAATGAAAATGCATCTTGTGTGTTTTTTAATACAATATGTGTTGAGACTGGTTTTTAAAATTAAAATTAAGGCTTGTATGCCCAAAAGACGTTAATGTCTACCTCTATCCAAGTCAGGAAAATTAAGGCTTGTGTCCCGCAAAAACACATCATTTATGCGCCTAAGTCGTGAAAATTGAGGCTTGTGTGGCAGAAAAGACGATCAGCTACCCTGTCCAAGTTAAGAAAATTAAGGCTTGTGTGCCTAAAAAACTTGATGTCCAAAAAGTATACAACTATTTATTTCTGTGTCTTTGGACCTCACAACTGAACAGTGTGACTTTTGAATGACCAAAAAATTGATTTATCTTTTTTCCTCATTGAATAGAAACATCACACACATATAATACAGGTAATGCAATAATATTCCAATGCTCTGGAGGAACCAATGAAAAGCCAAGGAGCTTGTCATAATGTATTGCATACAATGCTATATATCATTTTTTTAAAGTCAAGATAAAATTACTTCCATCTAAAAAGAATAAAAACTATTTATGCGACCATTGATCTCACTACAAACTGCTTGTGATAATTTAATCCTAAAAAGACTTGTTCCATGTGTCTTTAGAATTCACTACATTTCACCAAGTATTAAATGTATAAAAAACACCATGTCTAGTTAAACCGCACACATCAACAGAAATGCAATTTAATAACACTTGAAGTAACACAAGTAACACTTTTATTAACATTTTCCTTGTCTAATTCAAACATTACAAAATATGGATAACATGAGCAGCTGAAGTGAGCATGGGCTAAAGAGATGAGAGGAAAGATACAACAAAATTTACAAAAAAAACTATTACGGTATAACAATTTTCGAAATACTGCTCCAGATGCCTATAAATAACTGGTTGTCACTTAAACACTGTAAATATATATACACATTAACAATTCACTTTTTATATTTGGTTGGAAGATACAGTCTGATAAGGGTTTTTGATAACACGTTATATTTCTGTTGCCATAGTAACTACTACCATCTATTCAAAATTGTTGCAGAAAGTAACTAAAAAACAAAATCAAACATGTAATAAACAGTTCAGGAGTGTTTTGGATTTGTGGAACAGTATTCCTAAATGTTATCTCAGCAACTTCTGTAAACTGTTTTTTAAAAGAATAGACTAGACAAACACATATACTGGTAAAAACTATGATCTTGTCTATGAGCTTGTATAACCTGGTATTGTAAGTTTGCACACATTTTTGTCTTATCGTATTATTGTCGTATTTAATTAAACAAGACAAGGATAATGTATAATCACCGAAGAAGACATCTACAATCTATGAACACTCATCAACAGGCATAGTCCTATAGTCCATTAAATTAGATTAAAGTAAGTGCTTTAAAGTCCTTTCTTAAGCCTAAAACCATTGGGAGGAGGGGAGCATTTCCCCTCTGCTTTCAATAATTACACAATGTGCATAGCTTTTACCAGGAGTTTAGTTCTTTTTCTGTTGAAATCTCCAATACATGTACATTTGGAGACCTAATTGGCGATGACCTGATGCACGATAAAATGATGTTACTTAACATTTTGTACATGCACGTCAGTCCAAAAATTACCTAAAAGCATTAATTTGTGTATAATTGAAGAAAAAAAAGTTGTTTCTACAAAATTCACAAAACAATGAAATACATAAGAAATAAAATTCCATACCTATTATCTCAAATACTATTGAAGTGGATGTTATGAAAAAATATCTGAACCAAAAATTAACCATCTTTGAGCTTCAAAATAATGAAAATATGATTCCAGACATTAAATTATCATATACAGTGTTTTAATTCAAATAGAATAAAGTGAATTTTTTTTGAAGAATATAACTATATAGTCGGAGAGTTTACATTGCTCTCTACCAGGAAGCAAATTTTTGCTATGAGATCTAAGGGGACGGAGGGCAACCCCCCCCCCCCCCCCCCCATTAATGGTTTAAAACACCAAAAACCCAAATGATTTAAGGGTTAATGGTGGGAATGTTGGGCAGAGAGACAACTTATTAACTGGCAAATAAAACAAAAAGTTTAAAAACAATACAGGGTAAAAGTGAGAACCATCATTTCCAAAGTTGACGACTGCTAATATCTATTGGGTTGCAAAGTTGCGAGTATATTCATCGACAATAAGCACTGGCTTTCTGTACATTGGATGAATTTAAACTTTGAAATTCATAAACTATGAGGAGATTCCAAATATCAAAATTCATTAAGATTTCCCAATTCCACATCAAAATTCACTTTAAATTCAGATATCCATTAAAATTCTCAAAATCACTTTGCCGATGGATTTTCAAAGAGGAGTATTGACAAAACAAAATTGTATTACCTAAACTTGACGACTGCTAATATCTATTGGCTGGCAAAGTTGCGAGTACATGTATATTCATCGACAATAAGCACTGGCTTTCTGTACATTGGATGAATTTAAACTTTGAAATTCATAAACTATGAGGAGATTCCAAATATCAAAATTCATTAAGATTTCCCAATTCCACATCAAAATTCACTTTAAATTCAGATATCCATTAAAATTCTCAAAATCACTTTGCCGATGGATTTTCAAAGAGGAGTATTGACAAAAGAATATGTCACGTAACTATGAAGAATTTTTATTTCTTCAGAGGCAAAGTTGAGTATTTCATTATTTGCTAATGGAATACGTTTTACACATATCTGGAACTTTAAAGGGACTATGTCCCATTTGCAGGCCCCAAAAATGAAAAGGTTAAATTCCAACAGCATTTGAAAGACAATATTAATTTAGAACTTTCCGAAAAAAAGGGGGCTTGAAAATGTCTTTAAGTGGGAAAATAACGACTATTAGTTGTTGAATCGACTAAAAGATGAAGTTGAGTTCTGGTTTTGCGATTGCATTGTGAAAGAAACGGTGTGGAATCGACCAGAAAAGGTTGATCATCTAGCATATAACAATTTGTGTGTATTGCAAGGTTCTGGAATCATCAAAATGATGAGAAATTTCGGTATTCATAATATTAGAAGAGGGTCGCTATTCATAATACGAAATCGGGGTCGTTATTCATGAGGGTCCCTATTCATAATATTACAAAAGGGTCTGTATTTATAACACAGAAAGAGGGTCGCTATTCATAATACGAAATGAGGGTTGCTATTCATAATACGAAATGAGGGTCGCTATTCATAATGCAAAATGAGGGTCGCTATTCCTAAGGGTCATTATTCATAATCGATGAAGAGGGTCGCTATTCATAATAGAAGAGGGTCGCTATTTATAATAGGAGTAGAGGGTCGCTTTTCATAATAGAAGAAGAGGGTCGCTATTCATAATAGGAGTAGAGGGTCGCTATTCATAATACGAAATGAATAGCGACCCTCATCTCACGTTATGAATAGCGGTCCTTATGATTAACGAACCTATTTCTTTATGAATAGTGACCCTCTTTTACCATTATGAATAGCGGACCAGGAAGTACGGGAATTTCCATGTTATGAATAGCGGTCCTTATGAATAGCAGACCTTATGAATAGCGTTCCTTATGAATAGGGAATAGACCCCGTACTGCATGGTCGTACGTTTTATGCTGCGCAAATAATTAATTTTGGCAATTACAAGAAGTGGGTTATTGATGTAGACAAATGCTCATGTACCTTTTACAGCTCATTTTATGTATGCTATGACCAAAGAAGAAAAAAGCCAGTCAGTCACTCAATAGTGTCTGGCAGTGAAGTCTAGCAAGTAAACAGGTTTCCTTGCATAATTTGAATATTAGGACACTGCTAACGTTTAAATTTATGATTATGAATATACAATATTCAGAAAATGGTATCAATTCTTTAAATTCATAACAAATTTTGTGAAATGTCATGCAAGCAATATGATACAAATCATATAACCTGGGCAAAGGCATGGGGAAATCAAGTTTTTGGGGATAAAAAGGGAAATTAATGGGATTAAACTATATAAAGCAATTGACAAATAGTGAGGACATGACGTCACAAACTGATAACCAAATTGGCAATTTATGTAGTGATTTCCATTGTTTTTTAGTTTTACATAATTTTTCAAAAATACATAACTTTCTTATCAGTTATCCGATTTTGTTCAAACTTTTTTTGATTGGTTTGTCTCATTTTTCTGGTTCTATTAAAGACAACTTATTTTTGGAGTGGACTTGTACTTTAAAGATATTTTTTCCACTACAGTGTGAGTCAAAAAAAAGTTTACACCTAGAAAATTGCTAATTATTTAAAAAATCATCGATGAACATTAAATTAATTACATTAATGTCTTATGAAAGAGTGTTTTATCCCAAATCATTTGGTACCATTTTTTTTTTGTGTGGTATGTGTTCACGCTTGTATGTTCCTGTAATTGCTGTAATTTGCATATTACTCTGTATTGTTCTTGTATTTTGAAATGCCGAATAAATAATAATAATAATAATAATAACAGGAGACATCGTTTGCGAGAGTGCAACGACGACTTGCGCCAAAGTTGCCTATGTGATGTTTGAATAAAACAATTGGGATTTGGGTATTAATTTGGTCTTTGCAGATCCAAATAACATCCCAAACAAAATTAATCATGCCACACATATCAAATATCGAATATCAAATATCAACAAACATTTGTGCGCATGTGTGTGGGTGTGTGTGACTTTGCCCTTTGCAAAAAACATATGCGATGCATTTCATTTGATACATTCAATCCATTCTCTCACTCCGCTAATCCCAACATAATACATACTGTAGGCATCACTTTGGCGCAAGTAGATTTTTGCACTCTCGCAAACACTGCCACCTGTTCATCCAAGCGTGAACACATACCACATAAAAATGGTACCAAATGATTTGGGATAAAACACTCTTTCATAAGATGTATAATAATTTACTGTTCATAGATGATTTTAAATTAATTCTCCTAATCCTTGTCTGAATTCAGTTTTCCTCCTTCAGCGCTTTGACGTTTCAATAAACTATTAGAGAAACAAGACAATTTGTTATACCGTTTTCTATAATCCTTGTCTGAATTCAGTTTCCCCCTCCCGCGCGAAGCTTTGATGTTTCATTTTACTATTAATCATGGTCCCGTTTCAATTTCCCCTCCCGCGCAAGCTTTGACGTTTCATCAAATTATTAGAGAAAGAAGAGAATTCGTTGTACCGACTCTTAATCATTGTCCGAATTTTCAAAAATATTTCTTTGTCCGATAAAAAGTCACAGTTCGTAGGGAAAAAAGATTTGCCGGCCGACCGACATACTACTTCAAACTTATGCATTGATATAGTACACGAGGATCGAGCAAGAATACCGAAACAGCGGACCCGACACCGCAACATAATTATCTATGCGTATTTTTCTTGCTCCCTCGACGTGGCGACTCCACCCACCATCCCCCTCTCTCTCTCTCTCTCTTACTCCCACCCTTCTTCTCTCAGGCCTTTCCCCTCTCTTTCATCCCCAGTTTCTTTTCTTTCCTTTTCCTCTTTTTTTCCCCCGAATATGGCCATCAGTTAGTTAATGTAATGAAAAAAAATTCTCATAATTTGACATCCTCATGTATGCATTCACATGTACACAAGAACATCCCTGATTAAAATTATTGCTTGAAAGAAAACAGGCAGTGTTATGCATGATTGCATGTATTACTTAGTGTAACTACATGTATGTGTGACACTGTCTACTTTAATTCAAGCATTAATATTGATAGACTTCTGAAGGCATGGCAAATCTATTCCATGGTGAATATGTCAATATAAACTTAAGAACTGCTTTCAAAGTCATGAAAATTAGGGATGGTGTGGCAGAAAGACATTATCAATTTTTATACAACACCTATGTGGATCTTTGTTATTTGATTGGAGGATTGTTGGTCACATGATATTTAATAGATGTTATATTGCACGGGCGAGCATTTTTGGTTAGATGCAGACTGCGTACCTCTCTGCCCTGCGAGTATCCCTGCGTGTATCTGACGCGAAGGCAATCTGAATGTAATCGAGAAGGCTCACTTGACTCCACTTTAATTTATCTTTAAAGGAGTAAAGCATAATTTGTTGATTAACGTTCTATTAGATCTTCTTTGATGTTGTTTAAAACAAATAATGAATGTTTTTCATTCGTTTAATAGTGTGAATATTTTCATTTGTTGAAAGATTAACATTAATTCTATTCAACTCATGAAAATATTTGTACTATTGAACTCATAACCATTCATTATTTGTATAATAATCCATGCCTGTCAAAGTCATGAAATTAATTAAAGGTATTACAAAGTTTTGGGAAATTTTGAAAAATGGGTGGATAGTGAATCTTTACAATTTTGATATATTTGGATGCCCCTGTGGATGTAATAAAAGCACTAGTAATTTTAACCCTTAAAACACTTCTGCTTTCGAGAAAAATTGAATATTAAGATTTACCGGTGCTCCCGGTAAATTTTGATAAATTTCAAATAGCTCCTACGGCCGTACAATGGTAGATGCGACCATGAACATCTCAGAATATGTAGTTGTGGTATATAATTTCCGAACGGGAATAGCTTATCGGTCGATTTTAGTCAAGAAACATTGTTTTATAGCTTAATTAATATCTTGACCTTGAGAGGGAGCTTTACAACATAAAGTGTTTATTATTTACAATTTCATAACTTTAGAGTCGATTTCGACCGCGACAACGATCAGTGAATATTGTAGAATCGCATATGCTTCCAATATGTTCATTTGAACCAAATTCACGACCCCATACCAAAACTTTGTATTACCTTTTAAGGCTTGTGTAGCAGGATGATACCAAATCATCTATACCTGTCAAAGTCACAAAAAGTAAAGTTTGTGTGCAAAAAAAATACATCATAATCATCATCTACCCTAATTGTCCCAGTCAAGACAATTAAGGCTTGTGTGCCAAAAAGACATTATTATCTACCCCTGTCCAAGTCAAGAAAATTAAGGCTTGTGTGGCATAAAAAAACATTACATGTATTATATACCTCTGTCCAAGTCATGAAAATTAAGGCTTGTGTGGCAGAAAGACATTATTATCTACCCCTGTCCAAGTCAAGAAAATTAAGGCTTGTGTGGCAGAAAGACATTATTGTCTACCCCTGTCCAAGTCAAGAAAATTAGGGTTTGTGTGGCATAAAAAAAACATTACATGTATTATATACAGAGTCCAAGTCATGAAAATTAAGGCTTGTGTGGCAGAACGACATTATTGTCTACCCCTGTCCAAGTCAAGAAAATTAAGGCTTGTGTGGCAGAAACACATTATTGTCTACCCCTGTCCAAGTCAAGAAAATTAAGGCTTGTGTGGCAGAAAGACATTATTGTCTACCCCTGTCCAAGTCAAGAAAATTAAGGCTTGTGTGGCATAAAAACATTACATATATTATATACCTGTACCACTGTCCAAGTCAAGAAAATTAGGGCTTGTGTGGCAAAAAGACATTGTCTACCCCAGTCCAAGTCAAGAAAATAATGGGCTTGTGTGGCAGAAAGACATTACATGTATTATATACCTCTGTCCAAGTCATGAAAATTAAGGCTTGTGTGGCAGAACGACATTATTGTCTACCCCTGTCCAAGTCAAGAAAATTAAGGCTTGTGTGGCAGAAACACATTACTGTCTACCCCTGTCCAAGTCAAGAAAATAAAGGCTTGTGTGGCAGAACGACATTATTGTCTACCCCTGTCCAAGTCAAGAAAATTAGGTCTTGTGTGGCTGAAAGACATTATTATCTACCCTAGTCCAAGTCAAGAAAATTAGGGCTTGTGTGGCAGAAAGACATTATTATCTACTCCAGTCCAAATCAAGAAAATTAGGGCTTGTGTGGCAGAAAGACATTATTATCTACCCCAGTCCAAGTCAAGAAAATTAGGGCTTGTGTGGCTGAAAGACATTATTATCTACCCCAGTTCAAGTCAAGAAAATTAGGGCTTGTGTGGCAGAAAGACATTACATGTATTATATAAATCTGCTGTCCAAGTAATGAAAATTAAGGCTAGTGTGGCAGAACGACATTATTGTCTACCCCTGTCCAATTCAAGAAAATTAAGGCTTGTGTGGCATAAAAAAACATTACATGTATTATATATCTCTGTCCAAGTCATGAAAATTAAGGCTAGTGTGGCAGAAAGATATTATTGTCTACCCCTGTCCAATTCAAGAAAATTAGGGCTTGTGTGGCAGAAAGACATTATTGTCTACCCCTGTCCAAGTCAAGAAAATAAAGGCTTGTGTGGCATAAAAAAACATTACATGTATTATATACCTCTGTCCAAGTCATGAAAATTAAGGCTTGTGTGACAGAAAGACATTATTATCTACCCCTGTCCAAGTCAAGAAAATTAAGGCTTGTGTGGCAGAAAGACATTATTGTCTACCCCTGTCCAAGTCAAGAAAATAAAGGCTTGTGTGGCAAAACGACATTTTTGTCTACCCCTGTCCAAGTCAAGAAAATTAAGGCTTGTGTGACAGAAAGACATTATTATCTACCCCTGTCCAAGTCAAGAAAATTAAGGCTTGTGTGGCAGAAAGACATTATTGTCTACCCCTGTCCAAGTCAAGAAAATAAAGGCTTGTGTGGCAGAAAGACATTATTATCTACCCCAGTCCAAGTCAAGAAAATAAAGGCTTGTGTGGCAGAAAAACATTATTATCTACTCCAGTCCAAGTCAAGAAAATTAAGGCTTGTGTGGCAGAAAGACATTATTGTCTACCCCTGTACAAGTCAAGAAAATTAAGGCTTGTGTGGCATAAAAACATTACATATATTATATACCTGTACCACTGTCCAAGTCAAGAAAATTAGGGCTTGTGTGGCAAAAAGACATTGTCTACCCCAGTCCAAGTCAAGAAAATAATGGGCTTGTGTGGCAGAAAGACATTACATGTATTATATACCTCTGTCCAAGTCAAGAAAATTAAGGCTTGCGTGGCAGAAACACATTATTATCTACCCCTGTCCAAGTCAAGAAAATTAAGGCTTGTGTGGCTGAAAGACATTATTATCTACCCCTGTCCAAGTCAAGAAAATAATGGGCTTGTGTGGCAGAAAGACATTGTCTACCCCAGTCCAAGTCAAGAAAATTAAGGCTTGCGTGGCAGAAACACATTATTATCTACCCCTGTCCAAGTCAAGAAAATTAAGGCTTGTGTGGCTGAAAGACATTATTATCTACCCCTGTCCAATTAAGTCAAGAAAATAAGGGCTTGTGTGGCATAAAAAAAACATTACATGTATTATATACCTCTGTCCAAGTAATGAAAATTAAGGCTTGTGTGGCAGAAAGACATTATTATCTACCCCTTTCCAAGTCAAAAAAATTAAGGCTTGTGTGGCTGAAAGACATTATTATCTACCCCTGTCAAATTAAGTCAAGAAAATAAGGGCTTGTGTGGCATAAAAAAAACATTACATCATTATATACCTCTGTCCAAGTAATGAAAATTAAGGCTTGTGTGGCAGAAAGACATTATTATCTACCCCTGTCCAAGTCAAGAAAATTAAGGCTTGTGTGGCAGAAAGACATTATTATCTACCCCTGTCCAAGTCAAGAAAATTAAGGCTTGTGTGGCAGAAAGACATTATTGTCTACCCCTGTCCAAGTCAAGAAAATTAGGGCTTGTGTGGCATAAAAAAAACATTACATGTATTATATACCTCTGTCCAAGTCATGAAAATTAAGGCTTGCGTGGCAGAAAGACATTATTATCTACCCCTGTCCAAGTCATGAAAATTAAGGCTTGTGTGGCAGAAAGACATTATTATCTACCCCTGTCCAAGTCAAGAAAATTAAGGCTTGTGTGGCAGAAAGACATTATTATCTACCCCAGTCCAAGTCAAGAAAATAAAGGCTTGTGTGGCAGAAAAACATTATTATCTACTCCAGTCCAAGTCAAGAAAATTAAGGCTTGTGTGGCAGAAAGACATTATTGTCTACCCCTGTATAAGTCAAGAAAATTAAGGCTTGTGTGGCATAAAAACATTACATATATTATATACCTGTACCACTGTCCAAGTCAAGAAAATAATGGGCTTGTGTGGCAGAAAGACATTGTCTACCCCAGTCCAAGTCAAGAAAATAATGGGCTTGTGTGGCAGAAAGACATTACATATATTATATACCTCTGTCCAAGTCAAGAAAATTAAGGCTTGCGTGGCAGAAACACATTATTATCTACCCCTGTCCAAGTCATGAAAATTAAGGCTTGTGTGGCAGAACGACATTATTGTCTACCCCTGTCCAAGTCAAGAAAATTAAGGCTTGCGTGGCAGAAACACATTATTATCTACCCCTGTCCAAGTCAAGAAAATTAAGGCTTGTGTGGCTGAAAGACATTATTATCTACCCCTGTCCAATTAAGTCAAGAAAATAAGGGCTTGTGTGGCATAAAAAAAACATTACATGTATTATATACCTCTGTCCAAGTAATGAAAATTAAGGCTTGTGTGGCAGAAAGACATTATTATCTACCCCTGTCCAAGTCAAGAAAATTAAGGCTTGTGTGGCAGAAAGACATTATTATCTACCCCTGTCCAAGTCAAGAAAATTAAGGCTTGTGTGGCAGAAAGACATTATTGTCTACCCCTGTCCAAGTCATGAAAATTAAGGCTTGTGTGGCAGAAAGAAATTATTATCTACCCCTGTCCAAGTCAAGAAAATAAAGGCTTGTGTGGCAGAAAGACATTATTATCTACCCCTGTCCAAGTCAAGAAAATTAAGGCTTGTGTGGCAGAAAGACATTATTATCTACCCCTGTCCAAGTCAAGAAAATAAAGGCTTGTGTGGCAGAAAGACATTATTATCTACTCCAGTCCAAGTCAAGAAAATTAAGGCTTGTTTGGCAGAAAGACATTATTGTCTACCCCTGTCCAAGTCAAGAAAACAATGGGCTTGTGTGGCAGAAAGACATTACATGTATTATATACCTCTGTCCAAGTCATGAAAATTAAGGCTTGTGTGTCAGAAAGACATTATCCTCCCCTGTCCAAGTCAAGAAAACAATGGGCTTGTGTGGCAGAAAGACATTACATGTATTATATACCTCTGTCCAAGTCATGAAAATTAAGGCTTGTGTGGCAGAACGGCATTATTGTCTACCCCTGTCCAAGTCAAGAAAATTAGGGCTTGTGTGGCAGAAAGACATTATTATCTACCCCTGTCCAAGTCAAGAAAATTAAGGCTTGTGTGGCAGAAAGACATTATTATCTACCCCAGGCCAAGTCAAGAAAATAAAGGCTTGTGTGGCAGAAAGACATTATTATCTACTCCAGTCCAAGTCAAGAAAATTAAGGCTTGTGTGTCGATCTTCCCCTGTCCAAGTCAAGAAAATAATGGGCTTGTGTGGCAGAAAGACATTACATATATTATATACCTCTGTCCAAGTCATTAAAATTTAGGCTTGTGTGGCAGAACGACATTAATGTCTACCCCTGTCCAATTCAAGAAAATTAGGGCTTGTGTGGCAGAAAGACATTATTGTCTACCCCTGTCCAATTCAAGAAAATTAGGGCTTGTGTGGCAGAAAGACATTATTGTCTACCCCATAGAGACTTGTGCATATATATAGCAAGCATGTGCATATTGTGCATAGCATGTGATATGCATGCGCGTGAATGCAATGCATACACTGCACACACAAAACCATCCACCCATGACACACACACACACAACACACACACAGAGCCATACACTGCCTACTACTTTGCTTACAAATACTACACACTAACAAGTCACACACACACACACACAAGTACTGCAGATGTGCATAGTACCTAGCTACCTGGATGTCAACTGTAGATGGCACTATTCCGTTTGGCTACTTGGACACAACCCCTCTCTAAAATTTAGACACTTATTTTTGGACATTTTTGGGGAGAAACTTTTCTTGTGTGACTAAATCTTAGTTGATTAGAAATGACATGTCAGACATCTTAGACACTGAATATGATAGTTTTCTTGAGTGGCTAGACACACAAGTCTAAAGTGACACACAAGGATATCTCATACGTAAAACTAAACACACAAGCATACCATCGCAAACTCGGACGGACGTACGGACGGACGGACAACCCGAAAACATAATGCCTCCGGATACTTCGTAACGGAGGCATAAAAAAAAATTCTCTACTTTCAGTTTTTAAATAACTTATATTTCCAAATTAAATAGAGTTATCCATAGAAGTACACAGATCTCTGCTTTACAAGGCCAAATTACTTTAATAAATTAACGATGCCCCCCCCCCCCCAATTGTAACTACCAGTCTCTTTCAATGGGTGTCTTACGACCTTTTTTTGGATGCTGCTGTTGTTTACAATTTTAATTATTTCCAGAAACACATAAAGCTAACGGAAGTTTTTACTTATTTATATTTATTTGGTTTAAAAATATCAACACGTAAAGTTCAGGAACTCATAATGGTTGATTTACAATGAAATTGAATAGTATTGTTGCGAATATCTTCACATCCATCACGTTATGTTTGAAGAGTAATTACAAGACACACTATGTTAATACAGACATTCCAAAATACATATATATGCACAGAACATAAAACATGCTTCACTTTTACAAGGCAACATCCCTTTACGAACCTTCTAAGCCTGTGTGGCCCACACTGCAAATGCATTGAAAAAATGTCCCCAGAAAAAAGAGATGAGGTAAAGACAAATTAGGTTAAAAGGGTTATTGATGATAGGAGACGAAAAGATGGAGAGAAAATTCTTTGCGCAGCCGGTAAATAAGGTGTTGGCACTCAAGTAAGAGGGAAAGCAAATTTCTGGTATCTTCGTTATGTAGTTTTTATTGCTCTATACCATGTTATGCCATTGTTTAAACATGACAGGGATTTTCTTGCTTTATCGATGAAAAAAAAGGGTGAAAACTGACTAGTTTTGTATGAAATAGGCACACAATTTTAAAGTTATCAATATTTGAATGCCAACAACCTTCTACTTTTAAAATGCAATAGAACGACGCAACTCTTCTGCTATCCACACAAGGAACTAATGAAGATTGAAGACAGTACATGTATGATGATGCAATGGAGGTTAAATAGTGACTATAAATGAAAGAATTATTATTTTCCTTAGTGCATGTCAAATTATTATTTTCCTTAGTTCAAATACATGGCTTGAAATTAGTTAATTTGGTTTGATAGTGCAATTCTGTTCCTCTGACTGCGAGTGGTTAGAAAATCTCCACAGGTTAATTCACTGTGCAAAACAAAAAAATTAATATTATTCAAAAGCAGGCAAAATCGTTTCTAATGGCATCAACAATGATATATCATTATTGCGATAGTTGATCAATAATAAAGAAACTGATTTCAAGAAGATCATCAATAAATGAGAAGAAATCATATTTTGACGAATGGAGATAGATAAACAAATCATTGTTGATGAGATAACAATAGAATTAAAGAAGGAAAAATCTGCATATAACTCTGTAAATGATGAGAACTCTAGTAATAAATTAATAGTAAATAAATGTAAATGTCAGTAATTTCAGTTTTAAAGTTTTTTGTGAATAAAACTATAGGATTTTTCTAATAAATGAGAATGAAAGTACAGAACCCAAATTGGGAAAAAAAAAAGTCCCTTTTCCATCCAAACTGTGGTACTTACCGATAATGATTATTAAAATGACAATGATAATAATTGCTAGGATGATCATCATCTTGCAGTTTTTCCACCAGTACTTCCGTTTGAGTTTGCCAGCATTCGTCTCAAACTGTGATGCTCCTTGCTGGAGGGCATCTGAAAGACGACAGAATATTTTATTACGGAGAATGCAAACATAAACCATGTACACATGGAATAAGGAGTCTCAATCGTAATTTACAAAAGTGCATGCAGGGCCATCAGAAAGGGGAACAATCTCTAAAAAGTCTTGCTTCATAATATACATGTGTGTGGTATAGAATAGGAGCTTATATCTCCTATTAAAAAATGCAACTTTAATAGCTTCTGTAAAGCGATTTTACATGTAGAGTGGCAAATGCAGATTAATGTTTTGCCAAATGGCATTTGTTCTGAGGTGGGACTCCAAATTCTGGTGACATATTCACTAGACGACAACACCTCTACAATCTTCAGTAAAAATCTAAAAAGAGCCCCCCCTGAATAAATGGCCGAGATTCAGAGGCCTGATTACTCACCTGCACGGTCATCCAAGACTGATAGCGCCTGATCTCGCTCAAGAACTTTGTCAACATTTACTCTCATAATATCCACAACCTGTAAGAAAGTAATAGAACGTCAGTATGGGCAAAGGCAAATATATCGTGTATACATAATATGAACATTGCAAATGTAGCAGTGCATTATGTGTGTGTATGTGTAAATGTTTTTATGCCACACAAATATTTTCCCTGTGCCACATTTTCTTTATCACAGGATACATAGAAAAGGCTTAAAAAGTAATGTAACAATGGAAATTAGTAGGCAAAATGGCTATGTGGACTGTAGCGTAAACGGGCCACTAGAATCACAAAAACAAGATGGCTTGCATCTAAATGCAGACTATCCACTATGAATGTGGTTCGTGGTTCTAGGTCTAGGTTTAGAAATTGGTTTGGGTGTTATTGTTATTAAGGTGACATGTAGGGTCAAGGTTACAAGTAGAGTTAGGGGCAGGGTTAGTTAGGATTATGGTCATGCGTATGATAGGGTAATTCTATAATTTGCTCCTACGATTTACCTCATCTACTTGTGCTTGAGTCTGTTGTAACCTCTTGTTGGAGGGCGCTGGTTGTGGTGGTGGTGGTGCAGCCCTAGATCGAAAGAAAAAGAAAGAAATACAGATAAATACTAAAATCAGAATAGCTTAGCATACATTTTTGTTATCATATAAATATTAGAGGATATTCTTCCTCTTCTTAATTGGACAATTCTACATGTATGCACACTCATATTTATTTCATATGATTGTAATAACCATCCTAAAGAACAAGGGGAGAGGGAGGAAAAAAATAGCTCCATTTGTAGTATTTAATGTTTTACATGTATACTACATGTCTGTAAATTTTTGTAAATCTACATACAGTATTCAGTGTAAATGAGTATTGCATACATGCAGCTATTGTACACATATACATGCATACATGTACCTACATTCTTTATACTTGTACAGCCATAATAAGCATATATGCGCATTGTACATGTGAACCTACATGTACATGTACATGTTTATGCTAATAGGCTGTTTAATACTGTACTAGCTTGGCATGTGTGTACTAACAAAGATTACATAGACATTAACACTAAATCAATATATCAAATCTGCAAAGTGTGCATTTTAAGTGCTCTTTGTTCTTCATAATTAGCTTAATACAGTTACAAGGCGATGATGTCAGCTTTGTGGCCTGGCCATTGAAACACAGGTTCTTGGGCCCAAACAAAGGCCAAGTCTAATTAATAACAAAAGCTTAGGGAATCAATATCCCAATAGGAGTATACATGTAGTAAGGCATTTTGGGCATGCTTTGTCTCGTACTAGTCAGTATACTCCTTTCATGTAAGGAACCCAACTCTAGGATGTAAACATGTACACAGTCCATACATTTGTAAGTGATGCATAATGTACAATGTACATGTACATGCACTACGCAACTAATGGCTAGTTTGTACATGTACATTATGTGTCTGCCATATCAATCAGTCATAATGTATAACACAGGGTCTGAATCATAAAGCTATAGACTACGTACGGGCTGGTACACATATCCCAAGAGCTACATGTACTCTATACCGTACTATAGAGGTACACACTGTAGTCTAGATGACTCATATCCACATGTTCTCTACATGTACATGTTCATTCACAAATTCTTATGTGACAGACAACAAATTTTGAATTATATCAATTATCATGTACATGGAATACAAGAGTCGCTTGGATGTCACATACAGGGTATCCTCGCTATTCATAAGACCCGCTATTCATCATGTAAATTGGGGTGGATATGTACGCATTATAAATGTTGTAATTATTATTATTATTTTCAAGACTACACACCCCCAAGAAAGATTACAGAGAGTCCTCAATCCTCTCTCTCTCTCTCTCTCTCTCTCACATGGTGCACCCGCAAGCCTACTGTATACTATTATTATGTTGACAGCCTAACAAAAATTGCTGGAAAATCACATTCAATAAAAAGTACAACTTACATTTTGATATAAAATACAATTTCTTTGTCTATTTGATTTTAACCCACAGCAGTCTAGCATTTCCTTTGAAATAGAGCATGCAATTAACATGTTGTACACACACATTGTGACACACAATATCTTACAATCTGAATCATAATACAATTCTCCTGTACATGTTCATGACAAGGATTTGTACACTATTATTGTTCTCTCCATTTTAGTCTTAAAGATCATGTCAAGGTTCAGTTTAATACCTGTGCAACGAATAACGAGGGCAATATCCTCATCTAAATGACCTCATTATGAAGAGATTCCCCCCCCCCCCCCCCCCATCTCATCACATCTGCAAAATTGCTGCAGAGCACAGCTCATACACACACTGTATCGGATCCTAATTGTGAAGCTGTATCAGCGTGGACCCAACGTAATTCTCTCCAATTCCCCTCAGTCATGCATATTGCTAATCACAGCTGTCGACTGCAGTATGAGTAGAACGTAGGACTGACTGCTTGCGTGGTATAAGGCCGTGGTATAAGGCCGGCCGCAGGCAGACATAATTAAGAACAACGGATTAGACCCAACAAAAATTAAGGTACATTACATGATGATGCGTAGGTACCTGTACATCTAGGTACAGACTGGCCAAATTGCCATGGAAAGGTACATGTACATGTAGAAAAAAAATTACACTCAAATATTTACTGGTACATGTTTGCACCTACAGTACACAAAGAACTCTGCATACATCAAATATGTTGGGAACGCAAAAATACTTTGAATTATTAAATGCAAAATAATTTAACATATGTTTTGCATAGTTTGGTAAAAAAAATGTTCTGACTTTGGGAAAACTCGACAAAATTCATCTTAGTGAAAGCAAATACCAGTACACGTTTTGCATAGTTTGGTCAACATTTTTGATTTGATTTGGGGAGAACTCGACTTGTGTGAGGTCACGTCAGGCTATGCAGAATTAACTGTACTATATTCAGGCATATACATGTAACTGATCTTTTTTCCCTCATTATTCAGCTTTTAAAGGGCGATCCAACTTTAGAATGAGTTCATTCTCATGAAAGCAGAAAAATAAGAGAAACATAATGGCAAAATATAGAAAATAATCGGAATAAGACAGTTTTTAACGTTTGATGAGAACACAATCTTTGCAAATCTCAAAATGGGCAATTTGGTTAGTGGATTGTGATGTATAATTTGATTTGATTAGATTTGATTTGATTTGATTTATTTTCCCACTCAAATATCCACCAATTAAAATGACATATACTGTATAAACCATATAGTATTATAACATATAAGGCCATGTAAAAAAATATACATGTTTAGCGTCCCCGCCCGCTTCCTTTTTGGGGGGCGCCTCCTATTAATTTTTTATTTTGTTTTGAAATTTTTTGAATTTTTTCTTTTCGACTACCGGTACTCGTCGCAGCCCTAATGTACATAATAAAATAAGTTTGCAGAGTACATTTAAGTTTGAGAATAAAACAAAATATTTCATATTGCTTGATTAATCTGAGAGGGAAAAAAAGTGAATCTTACAAAAGCTAGGCTTGTGAAGCAAGATTCCCTGTATAAATTAAGTACATGTACTAGACCATCATAATTGTAGTATGTAGTCCCAAGACAATTCTCCCATTTGCCATATCTACAAAAATAAAAATGTATCCGTTTGTCTCCTTAGTGCCTTCTCCATTGAGGTAATACTCAAAATAAAGCAGGGATATACCATATTGTCATACATGCACGTCCTCTTAAAATAAAAGACCCTCCTGAGTTGAGTAACCGGTTTTATCATACTCATTTTCCCCAATAGACTGTAGTGTTATAAACACCGTTAGGAAAACAGAAAATTTGATTTTGATTTCCAACCATAAATATCTTGATAATCAGACAGGCGATCGGCTTGTAAAAGTCAAGGGATTCCTGTCCTGACTGACCTTAAGGTTTATAATTATCATTGCAGCATGGGCTAAATCCAGGATTTTGTTTCAGAATCTGAGACAATGTTACCAAGTAATTTTAAAGACCAAGTCCACTCCACTGAACAGTTGAGCTGATTAGATAGACAAAAATCTAAGAAGCCCAAATATAACTTGGTTTTGGAAAATGGTGCTCGGACTTATATTTAATAATTTTTTCAATGAGCAAAAAACAAATTAATGATTGAGTCTGTTCTCCTCCAAAATGCATTGCGCAGCATTTTTTGTGACGTAGGTCCCCATACAGACGTCCGCAACTCGACTACTATACTCAAACGTGTGACATTACATGTACTCACATACCACTCTGGTTTTACTGAATTTGTACATTCGTATGTTGAACTTGTCAGTCCCAATATTGTTAAGCCATTGTGGACATCTCTCCCCGTCTTTCAAAGGGATTGGGATGGCAAAGAAACTTTTCTTACTACCATCTGGCCGATTTGAACAACCGTAAGCCTTGCACATCAGCATCTTGAATTGTCAGAATGTATACCGCTGGCGCGCAATTTCATTGTGAGGGGCATACGTCACATCACGTGATCAACAGAGACATCCGTGCGGGAAATTTAAATATTTTGCTTGAAATTACCAAAACAAAAATCACATTAAAGTACGCCTGAGATATTTTGGCAGTTTTAAACTTTGATTTATTTACAACATGCTATAATTTTTTTAAATTGGAGTACCGGTAGACTTGGCCTTTAATGAAACCACCCTATTTTCTGGTTGGACTTCTCCTTTATTAAAAGGAGAACTATACCCCACAGAATAACTTTAGAGTTATTACATTCAAAGTGTATGAGAAAGGCATAAAGCAAGAATAAAGTACAGTTTCTCAGCAAGACATGGACAATGCCATTTTCTTGATTGCATGACGTACTATTCAGAGTCGTTTACCAACTAAAATGTATTCAAATTTATGGATGCTTCCTTCCCACGTGTTTCTGGTGTTGAAGCACTTCATTCACCTGCTATTATCCTTTGAACTCCAATTGCCAGAACGCAAATTGCATAAATCAGTTGGTGCTGTTCTGGGGTGAAGGTTTCACATAAATGAAATAGGTTTTTCAACCACTATATTTGAGCATTTTTAAATAAATGAGTTACAATTGTTATCCTATATATTTTTCACCAAATGTAATTTTACCTTCTCGACTACTGGTATGATTTTCTCTCATTGAAAAGTTAAGTTTTTATGAATTAAAAAGTCTATTCAATTAAAGGGATCCCGTAACTTTGTCTAAGATTCTGAAACAAGATTCTGGATTTAGCTCATGCTGCAATGATAATTATAAACCTTTAGGTCAGTCAGAAACCCCATGACTTTTACAAGCTGATCGCCTGTCTGATTATCAAGATATTTATGATTGGAATTACAAATTTTGAAAACCGTTTGCCAAACGGTTTTCATAACACTACAATCAATTGGGGAAAACGAGTTTTGAGGCATTTCTTGATCATTTTGAAGCGCAATTTTTTTAGGGCTTCAATATTACACCATATCACAGACACTGATATCACGTAGGGCCGTGTATCTCAGATTTAACATTGTTAAACGATCCCTTTAAAGCTTGGTACATGTTAAAGGAAACCAAAACCTTCATACTAAGTTACTTTTATTGTAAAGTTTAAGACATTTGAAAAATTTCAGTGAAAATTTGAACAAAATCGGGCAAGGAATAAGGAAGTAAGAGCTTTTTGAAATGACTAGTCACTAGAGGGCGGTATTCAATTTGATGACATCATCTGTGAACAACTCTCCATGCCTTTTGTACATAAAATTTCATTTTTTTCCTTCTTTCTTGTGATTGAGATAATGTATTCCCCTGGAAGCAGGATATAGAATGCAAAATGATATTCTACTTCACATGTTATGAAGTCGGATCAAGAACACAAATAAATACGAAGATAACAAAAAAATGGTGAAATTTTATGTACAAAAGGCATGGAGAGTTGTTCACAGATGATGTCATCAAATTGAATACCGCCCTCTAGTGACTAGTCATTTCAAAAAGCTCTAGGCGTTGTGGCGTGCGCCTGTAATCCAGCTAACAGTGGAAGTTACAAACTGATTCAGCCGAAGACGCAGGTTCGAACCTGAGTCACGTCTTTCGGATGGTGACGTTTAAAGGTCGGTCCCCAGACGTAAATAATCATATCTGATTGATACACGTCTGTAAAAACCCAATACACACACACACACACACTCTAACTTTCTTATTCCTTGCCCGATTTTGTTCAAATTTTCACTGATTTTATTCAAATCTTTTAAACTTTACAATAAAAGTAACTTAGTATGAAGGTTTTGGTTTCCTTTAATGTATAACTCCAACTGGTACGTCACATTTTCAAGAAAAATATGTTACTTTAATGTTAAGTCACTGGGGTAACGTCATAAACATATGATAGTATACCTCTAAATTATTGTTTTGAAATTTATACTTAATAGTACATGTATTTTGTATTTTTTGTCAGGTTCTCCTCTTTGGAAAGAGAAAAACAGATTCCGCGTAATAAAATACCCCCAGTTCACCGTCTACTTTAACGTGTTCTCCGTCTTCCCTAGGATTTATCGCTCATAACGTGAAAGTCTCTGTGCTGCGTAAGTGAGATATGCATCACGGAGCATCATCGCGTAATCCATTTTTCGCATCGCCAACCCGCTAATCGTAAATAAGAATCATCTGCAAAAAAGGCGGATCATTATTTAGGTATGTGACAAAAAATTTCAAATTCATTATTCTGGCCTAAGTCTAGTACCATTGGAAAGAGCTCAGCACAAGCATTGCAATGATATAAATATCTTTGTTCTAGGTTAATTATTAAAAAAGTTATGAATATTTTAAGATTTAATTAACGAGCTAAATTTGGTATTGTTTTAACATAGGAAACGAAGAAAAAGGCGTGACCTTTTCGGGAAGTTCTGAACTAGAAGTGCCATACTTTTTTTTATTACTCAAAGGATTTTAATGAAACTTTCTATAAGGAAAGCCTTACTAAAAAAGAACACTTTGCAACTGTTTTTACTTATTACAAAGGTACAACCGTTCATTAATTTTAAATTTAATACTGATGTTGATTTAGCGGATTGATAAACAATACATATTCAGTAACAAAAGAAATTGTAAATTCACAAAACTTGAGCATTTTGTTTTGAAAAACATGTAGCATCTTATTCACTCACAATATTGTTATCTTTATGAGATTATTAAGTCTTCACAAACAGAATGCTTTAATTAATAATGATTTTGTTATTAATCTTATCACAACTTTGTATTATATTATTTATGTCATGTTATATTGTTTTGAGTACCAAATAAAATATAATTTGAAAAACAAAAAAATATTCTTCACAAAAGAAGTCCACTGCAAGAGTATACTTTGAAATGTCATAGTCTTCTGCATCATCAATGTAGGTCTCATCCTCTTGCCAGTAACCAATACGGTAAGTACCCCTGTTTCTCTTCAAATCCTTTTATTTAATTCTTCTAGGGAAGACGCTAAAATTATTGTTCAAGTAGTGGCGTAACTTGCCCACCCTTGCTGGCAATACCACTTTCCTTTTTTTAGTTGGCGGCATTGTAGCTAGCTTTCACCAATCTAATAAAAAAACAAATAAATCAGAACTGGCGTCCTGATGTTGGGGGGGGGGGGGGGAGGTGAGTGCTTGGGGGAATAATAATGTTTAATAAAGTCCATTAAATATAAAACCCAAATAAAAAGACTAATACTAAATATATTTTTATGTATGCCCTGAAGGCCACTTAAAAAAAAAGAACTTTTGTAACCTTATTAAAACCATGAGCTTGAAAGGATTTTTTTTTTTTTTTTTTTTTTTTAATAAACATTTTTTAATTAAAAAGTGCCTCAAAAAAGTCAATATTTTGCTGTGAATCAGATATTTCATAACCTTATAAACTAAAAGACTATTTCAAAAGAAAAATGAATCCATAAAAACGGCAAAATGAGCCATTCAAAACCACAAAACATGAAGATTAAGCAAAATATGTCAACAATCACACAGTAGCTTGCGTGTGTAAACATTGGCATCGATCAATCACGTGACATCAAATTTGATCACCTGACATCTGGATCGCGTACGTATTTTTTATCAACAGAAAAAACACACGTTAAAATCCTTTATCATCATTGTCTGTAATGCATAATTTTCACAAATCTTGTCAAATATCAATAATAGACATTCTTAAATTTCATTTTAGTATGTTTTTGGTGCCAAACGATAGTTTTAGAGGCAGTTATTTTATCTGCCAAAAATGTGAAATAAATTGTTCGCCAGTGCGAAATTCGGCCATTTTGAAAAATTTTGCCGTTGACGCCAATTTTGCTAACCGTAAAAAATATTGTGCGGATCATCAGATTCACTTCAAATTCACCACAGATATAGACAAATATATAAATAATCATAGCATGGAAGTTTAAAAACCTAACATACATCTCTTCTGGAAATGAATCGATGACTTTGACAGCAAAAACTTTGAAAGTTTTTTTTTTCACTTCTCCGTATCGGATCGAAAAAATTTGAAGACGGTAATAAAGAGGAACATGTGAACTACGTTATCAGCGCCTGTGCATTATGGGTACTCCGAAAATACGATATATACAGGCGAAACGATGAATCGCCTCACAGAGCGGTCGGTCAATGAGCGATTCGGCCCGGGGTGCACGGAGCTAAGCACAGAACGGTCAGATTGTCACGTACACTACTGCCTAAAGGTTTTGGCAGCGGGCTGACCCGATGCCCGAAGCGCGTAGCTGAAGAGACGATGTTCGGGTCGCGCCCGATGTTCGGGTCGCGCCCGAAATCTGCCCGAAATCAGCCCGAAATCAGCCCGAAATCTGCCCGAAATCTGCCCGGTACTATATTCGCCTTGATATGATGCGCGTGCTGAAGTCGTGCGTTTTTAAGACTCGCACGCGACAAGACCCGATGACGTCACGTTGAAAAGTCAAATTGGTCGAGAAGAGCGATTCAACTGCAGATCAATTTGCCTATACAATTTGCGTGTTAAAATATGAATCGCACCGCACGAAAATTATACACAAATACACGTAGAGTGTATGGGAGAGTCGAGTGTATGGTAGGAAAGACGCTCACTAATTTGTTTTGGTGTTCACCAACTCTCACAGCAATATGAGTAAGGCAGTCTAAAGTCTAGTCTAGACCCCCTGATTTAGATCTAACAGTGGATGACCACCGTAGGCTTTAGATACTTTTCTGCCAAACATCTTCGAAGAGCTAGGCCCAGGGTCCATGAAGTTAGCAGTCGCTAGTCGGACGGCAACGGGGACGGCAAACGCTAGCATAGCTACCGTACCACATCGTCATGCCTAGCCTAGGATCTAGCCTAAACTTAATAAAATGGCTCAATTGAGCACTCATCAGACTAATGATATGAACAATTTGGTCTCACCTTACATTATGCCAATGACACATCAGTCCCTGTTTCCATATTTTAATTCCAAGGATTAAGAGATGCTTTCTTTGTAACAGCTAAGTCATAATTAATACAAATAGTGCTACGTTGTTTAGTCTGTAGGCATAGCCTATGCTATGCATGCATGCTGGATCTAGATTTTGGACGCACATGGTACGCGAAGCTTACGTAGATATCTAGGTCAACTTATGACCTATGCTCGTGCTGCATGCATCACATTCGTAACCCCCATCCCCTCCGAGGAGATTTGCTCCCCTAAAAAAACATCTGCTTTCATTAAGACCAGCTTATTATCTGGGTGGACTTCCCCCTTAAATGAACGGGGGGAGGGGGGTATCGATTTCAGGTGGTAAACTTTTTAAAGAATGGGGAAAATTGTCGTCGGGAGGTAATTGTCCTGATACATTATTTTTTTCAATTCGTCATCAATTGAACATCAATTATATTTAGTATCATCATTATTTGTTATGTTTATTCTTTGCTTGTCAAATTGAAAAATTGACCCCCCCCCCTCCTCCTTCCGATTGGAACAAAGACGGAGTTGAATGGACTCCTGGGATGGGTATGCGATTTAGTTGTGCGTGTGTGTCTGAGTGAAAAGGAATATGAGGCATCTTTCCGTAAATGGATTTAAGGAAGCTTCCGTGGTCAGGATAATATGTGCATGTTTGTCAGAATGGAAATCATGAAATATGCTTCTTCTTTTTTTCTTGAAAAAATGTTATTGACAATCATTATGAAATTACTATACAACTACCCCCTCCCCCCCCCCCCCCCTCGATATGCAACTAAAACGGAGTTGATATGTATATTATTATAACTGTGGGTATGTGCATGTGATAAGTGTTGATTAAAATCAATCGAGGGATAATTAGAGAGGGAGGGGTAGGATTAAAGCCGGGTGATGCCCCCAAACAATCGAAATGGATCAAAACAAGCGTGTGATAACGGATATATTTTTTCTGAAGCGTTACACCTAAACCAACGATTTACCTTTCACAAATGAAAACACGTGCCTGTTATCCCCATTTAAAGAAAAAAAAACGGAAGGAGAATGAGATGAAAAAGAAAAAAAAGAAGTAGGCGGGGAGATTATGAAGCAGAGGGAGGGAAAAGAAAAAGAAGAAGAGGAGATGAAGAAGCAGAGGGGGTGGGGGAAGAAAAAAGGAAGGCGAGGAAAAAGAAGAAAGGGGATATGTAGAAGGAGGGGAGAAGAAAAGGAAGGAGAAGAAAAGAAGAAGAGTAGATGAAAAGCAGAGGGGGCGGGGGAGAAGAAAATGAAGAAGAGTAGATGAAGAAGCAGAGGGGATTGGGGAAAGAAAAAAGGGAAGGAGAGGAAAAAGAAGGGGATATAAAGAAGCAGAGGGAGGGGGGGAGAGAAAAGTAGATGAAGAAGCAAAGGGCTGGGGGTGAAGAAAAAGATGAAGAGTAGATGAAGAAGCAGAGGGGATTGGGGAAGAAAACAAAGAAAGGAGAGGAAAAAGAAGAAGGGGGGAAGAAAAGGAAGGAGAAGAAAAAGAAGAAGGGTAGATGAAGAAGCAGGGGGAGAAAACGAAGGAGAAGAAAAAGAAAAAGAGTAGATGAAAAGCAGAGGGGGCGGGGAGAAGAAAATGAAGAAGCAGAGGGGATTGGGGAAGAAAAAAAGGAAGGAGAGGAAAAAGAAGGGGATATAAAGAAGCAGAGGGGGGGGGGGGGGAGGAAGAAGAATAGGTGAAGAAGCAAAGGGGGTGCACTCTTATTTCCACGGAGTCAAATTT